>CACVCL010020856.1:0-73876 GCA_902729485.2 Mus minutoides
AAAAAAAATATAAATGAAACCCAATACATGCTGCCTTCATAGTTGCTTCTGAATTCTCTGGTTCACATCTTCAGTTTACAGGGTAGCAACAGAATTTATTTTGGAGATGCATGGGAGTAAGGGCAAGAGGCTGCAGTGTGCTGCTGTCTCCATTCTCCCCTTCAGCAGCTCATCATCCTCATTAAAACCCCTGCTCCAAAATCATTCCTAATATCTGATTCATCTTTCCCCAAGGGCCTCAGAGTAATGACACCCACATCTTAAGTCTGCTCAGCAGCTTCATACATCCACGAAGAATGGCTGGCTCTGATCTAACCATCCGTCTCAGAAAGTCGATAGGGAAGTCTCTAGCCATTAATTTGCATGAAGTTAATACTCTTTAATGATTTATTCCTAAGGGAAATAACTTGCTGAATCATGAAAAAAATGTGGATTTTTTTTCATAGTTTTGGAAACTAGGCAGCATAGTTTAGGAGTGGTAATTAAATCTTGAATCTCTGAACTTCAGCAGTGATCCTATAGGGAAGGCACTACTTTCTGCAGGTGCGAAGAGCTAATTAATTGGGAAAAGACTGCAATTTAAACTTTCATTGTGTTTTTCAGATTTTCTTGTGTTCTATTTTCTGAAAATTTCTTCTGAATGAAAAGAACTTTCTGTCAGTTTCCAATATCCTTACCATTTAAAATCATATTAATTTAATATTTGTATATTCTGGCTTATGTTAATGTATCTTCAACAGTTTTCTAACGTAAGAACTTTAAGATACAAATCATATTTGGTTAGAAAGGGCTTACAAATATGTGTGTATTGACATAAAGAGGAAAATTGATATATTTTATTGATGCTGAAAATAAATGGCCTTTAAAATATGTCATGCATGAGACCTAAAGAGTTAGTATTTGATAACTGTTTTTCAGTTGTGTTCCACACTATACTTTTCATAATGAATATAAGGATATATTGAATGTTTTTGTAACAAATATGTATTTTAATGCAAAGTTTTATAGTATCTATGAAGTTTGCAATACCATAGTATTTGCTCAAATTCTAGGTTATGAACATTTTGGGGGCAGCATGTTTTACTCAGGACTGACTCATTAGCTTATTATAAAATGTTACAGAAATAATTGATTATTTTAAATAATACAGAGAAAGAGAGAGACAGAGGCAGAAAGACAGTTGTACCCATAAAGAAAATTTGTTACCGGCTATAGAAACAATAGGTCATTGCATAAACGTGTTAAATTTGACTTTACAGTGCCATTCACTGAATATCTACTGATAAAACAAGACTCAAGTCTCTTCAGTAGCAGACTAAAGTTTGCCTGTATATATGTATTCATGTGTGTGTGTGTGTGTGTGTGTGTGTGTGTGTGTGTGTGATGATTTATCTGTCAATGGAATGGAATGGCTTTGACAGTTCTTTATAAATTAGAGTCATATCCAAACTCATACTGAGGAATGTTTACCTATGTTTTTCTTCTTCTTTTGTTCTTATTTAATTACTTTTTCGAGACAGGCTTTCTTTGTATAGACACGGCTGTCTACTCACTCTGTACACCAGGCTGGCCTCACATTCGGAGATCCATCTGCCTCTGCCTCCCAACTGCTGAGATTAAAGGCTTGTGCCATTACCACCTGGCTTGTTATTATTCTTATAAGTGTTCACTTTTGTTTTAGCTATCTAAATTTTACTCTATAATCACAAATAGTGGGCATACTTTAAGTGTAATATCTCTTGTATCTTGAAGCCATAGCACCTAATATAGATTTAATGTAATTTGAATATAGAAATGGATTGTGATGATGATGATGATGATGATGATGATTGGTTTTTTGAGACAGCGTTTTTGTTTTTGTTTTTTGTTTTGTTTTGTTTGTGTGTGTGTGTGTGTGTGTGTGTGTGTGTGTGTGTGTGTAGCCCAGGCTGTCCTGGAACTCACTCTGTAGACAAGGCAGACCTCAATCTCAGAAATCCGCCTGTCTCTGCCTCCCAAGTGCTGGGATTAAAGGCGTGAGCCACCACACCTGGCTTTTTTCTTTTTTTTTTTTTCCTCAAAAGTATTTTATTCTTTCCAGAAAATTTTGTGCTTTAAAGTAAACTGTGGTGTAGCATTAAAATGTTGTCTTTTACCGAGTAATCACAGTATCCTTGGTGGATTTGTAGGTTAAATGAAGGGCTTGAATTATTTTTATAAAAAAATTTATTTTCTTAAGACAAATGATGTATTCTTCTACCATCATGGAAAAATCGATCACTTCCTTTAGCATAGTTTTAAGATGAAGTTTAAAGTAATTTTATCAAAACACAGATTTTAATATTTTGTCTAAATGCTACCTTTATCTGCTTTTTTATCAATGAGACTATTATTTGAGTTACTGTATTTGAGATATTTCCACATGCACCTCAGAGCATAAAATCTAAATACACCTTAGCAAAGACGTTAAAAAAGGAAGTATTAATTGAAGAAAAACAAATGTATAGTTTGTTTTTAAAAGTTAATAAACCTAATTTTAGTATCTTTTTACAACATTCATCTTTTTACAACATTCATCTCATACTGATTTTTATCACCAAAAAGGTGTGTTTAGTTTATCACCAAAAGTGTATTTAGACAAAACTTTGAAACTTTAAAGTTATATTAAGTCACTTGAGTCCATTATATTAAGGACATTGTCTAAAAATTTCTCCAAACAGTGAAAGTTGAACCATAGTTTAACCCAATTTTAAAAATGTGGGACAGAACTAATCAGAATTCACAACAGTTAAATGATGTTTACAAAACATATAGTTAGACTTTTGTAAACCAAGTCTTTCAATTACATTTCCATCCTTCAGTCTTTATTATGTGTTTATATTACATACATAGCATTATTCAAATCACTATTTCAATTAATGTTTTCTACTATCATTGGTGACAATGTAGATAATGAAACACTGATTAACAGGCTATAGCTTTAATGCCAAGTGACAAGAAGTATATATATTTGGCATGTTCACTCCTTTCACATTTAGTTTTTATTTCCATCTACAAATCACTGTAAACTGGTAGGTTCCTCCGTGGCAGGGGGAAGGCAGGGCTTCAGTGCCTAGCACAGGCACACTCAAAATGCCCACTGCTATGATTTGCAGGAAAGATTAATGCCATAGGGCTCATGTAGGTGTTTGAAAGATCCATTTGCTTTTGTTTGTGTATTTGAGGGTTCCTAAGAGGGAATAATATTTGAAGGTCCAAGAAGCCACTCAAACTGCTGCTAACTCTCTTTACCTTTAAGAATACAGGAAAATTCTCTCTCTCTCTCTCTCTCTCTCTCTCTCTCTCTCTCTCTCTCTCTCCCCCTCCCTCCCTTCCTCCCTCCCTGCCTTCTTCCCTATTCTCTCCTCTCTCCATCCATCTATCCTCTATCATCTATTTATCATCTATCTATCTATCATCTATCTATTTATCTATCTATCATATATCTATCTATATAGGAGCTATCTTCCTACCTATCCTCTATCATCTATTTATGATTGTCTTAGTTAGGGTTTTACTGCTGTGAACAGATACCATGACCAAGGCAACTCTTATAAGGACAACATTTAATTGGGACTGGCTTACAGTTTCAGAGGTTCAGTCCATTATCACTAATTCAGAAAATGTTAGCATCCAGGCAGGCATGTTGCAGGAGCTAAGAGTTGTACATCTTCATTTGAAGGCTGATAGCAGAATACATGCTTCCAGGCAGCTAGGATGAGGGTCTTAAAGCCCACACCATAGTGACACATATACTCCAAAAGACCATACCTACTTGAATAGGGCCACATCTTCTAATAGTGCCATTCCCTCAGCCAAGCTCGCTCTCTCTCTCTCTCTCTCTCTCTCTGTGTGTGTGTGTGTGTGTGTGTGTGTGTGTGTGTGTCTCCTCAATCTATCTATGATCTGTCTTTCTGTCTGTCTACCTATCTATTTATGATATATCTATGTTCTATCTATTGTCTACATCTATCTATCTATCTATCTATCTATCTATCACCTATCTATCTACTGTTCTCTTTTTCTCTCTTGTTCTCACTCTACCTATTTCTGTCTTTCCATCTCTACCTCTTTCCTCCATCCCTTCTATCTCTTTCTGTCTGTCTACCTTCCCATCATCTCCTCCTCATTTTTCTCCTGATATTTTCCAATTTCCAGACATTGACTTATATAAATTAAGTGAATCAAAAAAGTGACATCACTGGGGCTAGAGAGATTGCACATCAGTATGGGATATTTGTTGATATTATACAGAATTGGGGTTCAGTTCTTGAACTAACATGATGGTTCATAATCATTATCCATAACTCCAGTTCCATGAAATCCCTACCTTCTTAAGGTCTGTGAGCATCAGGCACATGTATGATGCACATACTTAAATACAGGTGAAACACACATACTTGTAAAATAAACAAAGCTAACACTTTTTGAAGAAAAAAATGGAACTCATTATCTTTACATTTTCCTGTTTATTAGTTAGAAGCCCCAATTTTTTATTGCTGTATGGCAGGACATAATACAGGATTTGAATCTTTGGTGGGGTATCTGAGAAGGCACCTAAAATCTCCATGTAGACTATTATTCAGTTCCACGTTCATAACCAATTTGTCTTTCTCAGTGTTACAAAGTTTCCAGAATGTTCACATAATAAGAGCACTGCCATAGATACAAAATTGACTGTGATTAAGGTCACTGCTTGGTTTTAACCTATTATTAATTTATATTAGTTACAACAGAAGATTGTTTTGCCTGGATTTGTATTTTAATACCACACATGCCACTATGTGAAACATATGTGCCACATATGAAAAACAACCACACAAACAAACCATGCACATATATGACTTCAGTACAAAACATGGGAATTTTGAGCTAGTCAGTTCATGCTAAACAGGCCAGGACACTGTTATGTTTTCCAACGTTAGATACAATTGCATTTTGGTTTTTGTTAACTGAGTAGTCCTAAGAGAAGACTCATTATTTATCTTTAATTTGTGTATCTTAGTTTGGATAACCTTTCCAAGTAAAACTATCAAATATATCTTGGCTTAATAACTCATTTCCAAGATAGCTTCTTTATCCTGAGGATATGTATTAGTGACATTAGTCCCCACACTAGGATCTACTCTAAGGTCACACCTACTACCTCTATTCATAATCTTCAGCCAATGAACACTAGAGAATGATCATCCTTGTATCCAGTGAAAAACTAGGCTACTTCCCACTCTTACCTCACAACATTAGGTGAGATATGATAGCTTCTTTCCTTGGATTTAAGTAAACATGAAAAATTAAGATAACATCAGCACGTATAGCATAAATGTAAGTAAACTATGATCATTTACATGCATTTATACAAAAATACATAAAATAGTTATACTACATTTGAATATTTTAAAACATTTATTAATACATGAAATTATGAGAATGTTTCTACATCACCTGTATAGAGTGTAAATTTATATATAAATATACAAGAAAGGAGGAAAGTAAGGCAATCTAGAAGAAAGGGTTGCATGCAACCTTATTTCCTGAATGTTGTAGAGAAAGGGATGACCCACCCAGTCATAGTCATATTTAAGACTGAAGATAGTTTCCTGCAGTCATGAAGACACTACTGTTATTTCCCAATGGAACTAATAGAGGACTCTTGAGTCAGTTTAGGAAATTCCTATGGTGAGTGATGCAATACAGGCACAGTGGAATGCTTCCTGTTTTCATGTTGGTAGTTGAGGTGGCATTGACAGGGGCTTTGATTTACTCTACAAGGTGGGTCTCAGGCATTTCTCAATAAGAATAGAGAATAGCAACCTGGTCTTTTTATATTATTCTTTCTAGACTGGGTCAAACATCAGAAATCCTGGGCATTTGACTGGCCAACCACTGAAGGCCAATTTCCCACTACATTGTGGGGCTTCTATGTTTCCTCTTGAGAGTGCATGTGGGACAGCATCTCACCATAGTGTCAGCACACTCCAGATTCTGTGTCTCAAGAGAACCATTGGTCCATTTCATAGTGATGAGGAGCAATGGTTTAAAGAACAGTCAATATTTTCAAAAGTGTCTTTGTAGGATGCTGCTATGTATCCAGATCTGCTTCTGTTGTCCTTCCTACCACTTGTACCCTTGAAGACAGCCTGGGTTAAAGGCTGGAGGTCATGGCTTTGGTTTGTACTCAAAAAGTAACAAACAAAGAGACTGTTTTTCTTGTCATAAGACATGAACAGACTACACTTGAACTGTAGACACCTTACAGAGAGCTTGCAGACAGGGCTGTTAGAAAGCTTTTGCTCTTGTGGAATTTTCTCCTTCATATATCAATGCTTCCTGCAGCCTGATTTCATCTGTTAACAGGTAGCTAAGGGTAATGTGATACTGTAATTTTTTGACAATGCTGGCTCTTTCATTCCATGTCACTTATGACCTTTTAAATGTCATCTGCAATAATTATGTCTGTGGAGTTCTATATTCATTTGGCTAATAGGTACTAGCATGAGAATTGAAAAAATTATGGCACTTTTTCATCATTGATATTGTCTACCTGATAGAAAACCAAGTGGTACCCAGTGCCCCCTCTGTAAGTTCTTGCTGGGTGAACAGATTTTGAGAATATGAAGTGGTAGAGTAATACAAATCTTTTTTTAAAAAATTCTTTAGGGAAATACAATTGATTTAAAATCCAAAACTGATGAGTTCTCTAGAGAACAATTATGTTGAGGCATTTTAACCCACAAGAAAAGATCAAACACCAAGCATGATGCTTCCTCTCTTATTTGGGAGATTGAAAACATAATTGTCAAAGCTTCTATCCCCAGTATTTTGATAGGGTTTGAATGTGACTGCCAAAGTAACTATTAACTACACCAGAGGGTTGAGCATGCTAATTAAATTACCTCCTTAATAGAGCATAGATTGAAGTTATTCATAGCTCACTGTATGCCTTTTAAACTCTGGGCACACTTTGGACTTCTCAAGCAGAGTAATATCTGCAAAATGATGGACAGGGAAGAGTTGTACATGGAGGATCTGGCACGTGTTTGCTAGACACACAGTCCTGGTTTGAAGGAAATGTTTAAAATATCCTCTACTCTCTTATCAACATACAGGCATTTTACCATTAGAAGTTTGTTTTCTGCAGTTCCAAAACCTCAAAGGCAGTGATAAAGTAGTCTCTGTCTAAAACATCTGATATCCTTCAGCTCATGTCATGGGTAGATCCACTAGTTGGCACAGTGTGGCACTAGCTATACACAGTGCCCTCTAGTCCTTGAGTCATAGACCCCCTTTAAAAAGACCATGCTCACTATGTGGCTATAGAAAGTCGGATTTTCCCCACATGTAGGGTATTGGGTTTAGCACATGGCTTGTAGCCTGCTAATAGGTTGCTGGATGCTGAACACATTGAAGGCATTGTAGGTAGCTTGGGATTAAAACAAATAGAAATAGAACAAATAATAATACAAGGGTAGAGATTCTGCATTTTCTTTATTCAGAAACAACCAGGTGTTCTCCTGAGCTCCTCTTCATCCAGGCCAACAGCAGTCTATCTTGTCTGTCCAGTATGCATGCTTTTAGTGTAATGTTTTCTGAAGTATAAGAGATCCTGTAATATGCTCGTTCAAGGTCTCATATTTCTGGAATCATAACAGGATTGGTGGCTGGGATGATTTTAAAATGATGACCTATAAGGTCATTCTCATCTTGAAAGCTTTTTTTTTAAGCTTTTAAGTGAAGTAAAATAAAACAATATAATCTTCAAGAGCAACAAAGTCAGAGTTAACCAAGGGAGAGTGAAGTCACGTGGGCAGACTCAGGATCCACAAAGGAAGCCAACTGTGTCTTTCTGACATTTGATAAGATGTTGTTTTTCTTAGGAATATCACAGCAGTGTCATCTTGCTGATTCATTAATTTTGAATTCTTTTTTTATTCCTTAAATTTGTTCCGTCCTAGAGTTGGAACCCAGGGCACTGGCCATGCTATGGAAGTGCTCAGCTGCTGAAGTCATTGCTAGCCCCCATCCCTTTCCTCCCCCCCACACATATTCACACACACACACACACACACACACACACACACACACACATCATTAACATCATTTTGTTTGTTTTCCTTGTAATGTTGTCATATCGGAAAGTGAAGCATTAAGGTCATTATCTTCTAACAGCATAGGAAGGCTACAGAGCTCCAAGTGTTCTGTGTTAGCCATGAGTGTTACTGAATAATGGATGGTGTGATGCAGGTAATTAACTATGAAGTCATTACGGCTACTCTGTGCCCTGACAGCTTTGTTTTCTTAGAACTGATAATGAACATGTCAAATGTGCTTTCCCTCTTCCTGTTATTTCAGATTAGCCTCAAGTGAAATTTGACAGAAGATGTTCCTACAGTTTGCTGTCTGGAAGTATTTACCCCATGGGATCCTCATTGCCTCTCTCTTGGTAGTCAGCTGGGGCCAGTATGACGATGGTAAGTCTGCCTTTACTCTGATCTCTGCAGTTAAACAAGGCATCTTTCCAGTAATGGATATCGATTTGTAGTTATTTTCAAAGGTTATAAACTCGTGGTAGTAACTCAAGTGGATGAGCTAACAAAAGTGGCCATAGATCCATTTGATTCACTATAAAGACTGTAGTATGTAGAGAATGCAACGTCAAACGTCCATTTTAATACTTACTAAGAATGTGCTAAATTGCTTTGGAAAATATTAAGTTCTGCTGATGCATTTGCGTGAATACAAATAGTAGTCTCTAATAAAGCTAGCTGATGGACAGACAGCACAGTCTCCCACGAGTCAAAACTCTGTGACAGGGACAATAGGAAAAGCCTTAAGTAGCTTGAGGGCCAGTGCCACCACTATACATTGCTTTCTTAGATTGCTCATGAGTTTGTTTGGCAAGAGAAAATGTCAAACTCTTGGCAATTGATTTCTTTATTTTATTTTATTATATATTTTTAGATATTTTCTTAATTTACATTTTAAATGCTATCCCAAAAGTTCCCTCTACCCTCCCCCCGCCCTGCTCCCCTACCCACCCACTCCCACTTCTTGGCCTTGGCATTCCCCTGTATTGGGGCATATAGAGTTAGCAGTACTACGCTGCTATTAAAAACAACGAATTTATGAAATTCTTGGAAAAATGGATGTATCTGGAGGATATCATCCTTAGTGAGGTAACTCAATCACAGAAGAAGTCACTAGATATGCACCCACTGATAGGCAATTGATTTCTTCAGTCATTCCATAAAAGCAAATCAGTTTTCTTTAAAAGAAAATCACCTATAGTAACTTTCAGAAGATTCATTACATTAGGTCTGCAGTGACCTAAATATGTTTGTTCTAGTTTTTCAGTATGACAGTATGTTTTAAATACCACACAATAAAAATTAGGATATTTGTGTGAGATATACATATATACGGTATATTTATTTATGATACATATTACATACACACATGTGTTTGTGAAATTGAAAATATGGACAAATTCTTTTGTGGGAATGTTCCCATCTAAAAGCATATTTATGTCTTTAAATTGCTGTTGTTTTTATTCAATGTTTATTCAGCACCAAGGGAACATAGACACAGCAGCAGCCTCTTCCCTCTTGACTTGTTATCAGGTTGGTCTCAGTAGTAGCACAAAGTGTGAAATTCTTTTGTACTCTGCTTAGCTAAACTGACATGCCTGAAGATAAATGAGTTAGTTTGATATTCTCCAAATGTGTTCAAGTTGTACACACATTAAGTTACCCTTGGTCCTCAGTATCTGCGGAGGTGAATCTCTTTTGGGATGGCAGAACAATCCATAATGTTTATTCATAAAATCAGAAGATTTACCCTGGAGTGGTCCCGCTAATTAGCACTCTGTTTATGTCAAGTACATCTAAATTAAATGTTCACAGTTTTTCCTTTAGTGGAAGATTTAAATATCCGGGCCAAAAAACATGAATTTTAAAAAGTAGTAATAAATAAACAGCTGCTTGGAATTTTAAAAATACAATTTAAGAGGCATTCAAGTATATTGAAGGAACACATTTTAATTGAGCTCTGGGTAACAAAACAGTGTGCCCATATTTATTTCATAAAAGATTCTATTCTTATTCATATTTAACAGTCATGTTGAGTAGGCGATCCATTTCTCATGTTATACATTCAGAAAATATGTACTTTTAGCAAGGTAATTTGTGTAATCAGATGAAGCCACCCATGTTTAAATCATAATGCTATCAATGGATTTCATTCCTAAGCTCATTAGAGCTTTTGCCCTTTTCTCAACAGACTTGTTCAGCCTTTACTATAGGATTATGTGGCTACTATGGTTATTATTTAGTTAAATCCTTGAAGGAGGGTGTAATATTGTACCTTTCTCTAATGGCCAATGCTAAGGCTAACCCTTAAAGGCTTCAAGTTGGCTGTCTGCTCAGCCCCCACAGTCTTCCCAGCTCACTCCCAGAGGTGAATGCATTGATTTTTGCATGAGGCTAACCTGGTAGTAAAATGAAGCCCTTGAGCTCTGAAGTTGTTTGATAGGGTTTTGCAGAATGTGTGTGGCTGCATGTGTGCCTCAGTATCTCCTGTCTGCTAATGCACCAGGAAAATTCTCATTCCATAGCTGTGCTTCCTGCCAAGCTTTTGCTCCTATCCCTCTCTCAATTCAAAGATCATTGGTGCTTTGATTCTTCTTTATTATATATGAATAAAATGGATTTTTTCCTCAAATTTCCATGTGACATCATATATACCTTTGTATGACATCAGTAGTGAGTGTGTCATGAAGAACGTACAGGACCACTTTACTGACCATGGAATACAAGTACATAGAGACACTGTTTATCCAAGGTCTGTGTACAGATGTAAGATTAAGGTTCATGCAAGGCACTAGTGACAACCATAAAGAATAAGAGAAAAAAGTCAGATGCAAAGATTACTTTTGCCATTTATTATTAACTGGTTAAATGAATGCCTTACAATAGCTGACTGCAGATTGATATACAGAACTTCTGAGAAGGTTGAAGGAGAGAGATAATTTATTATCCTCTATTAATTAATTTATCATCTTTTATTAATTAATTGCTAGACAAGTATATAAATAAATGAAAGATGCTAATTTGGGGGAGCTTTGAGTAATTTTATAATTCATATATATTTTCTTATCTAAATATAAGGAAATGGAACAAAAATAGATACTACTTATTTAATAAATATTTTTCTAAATAGAATATGCAAGTATTCTTGAGATATATAAATCCTTTTAAAATATATTAGCTGTTTTTTAAATTTTATTTTAATATTTATTTAAATATTGAGATCTTTAGATTATGTGAGAATTTCATACATATAAATGCATATTAAATATATATGTATATTATTATATGTTTTTGACCCAATTTAATCCTCTTTCCTCCCCCTCTAAGTCCTGTCTTTTAGTTCTCAACTAAGTATCCCTACACTAGAATTATAGAATAAGAACTCGTCTTCTCCCTTGATAAACATTCATTGATTTGTTATGATTCGAATGATCAAATATTCTTACCAATGTCTACTTTAATTGTCCCTTATCTGACATTTTTTTTTCCTTACTTCATGTATTCTGGTTTGTTTTGTTTGTTTGGTGCTTGGTTTTAAGTAAGCTGAGTCCACTTAATGCTGTCGGTAAATACCTAGGTATAGAACTATCTACTAGAGTATGGGTAACCTCATAGTGACCACATCTCTGAAGAAAGTTGACTCTTTATCTCCAGAAGCCATCAATTGCCAATAGTCTCTCAACTAGAATACTTTGGGAGAATGTGCATAACATCTTCCAGTACCATGAAAGCTAGCCAAAAGGATGAAGCTTCCATAATTGATACCAACTTAATTTCATAAAATATCTCATCCCATCGATGGAATAAATATTAGACACATTAAAAATGTATGGAATACTTACTTGACAATGGTTACTTAATCTATGACATGGTTTTATGGCTAGGCAAGTATTAATAACACATATGAGGTAAAGAATATTCTGTGAGGTTAAAGACTGTAAATTTACCTAACTGAGCAAGTAGAAAATTGGAGAATATGATTAACTTTCAGCTTATGTTATATGATAAATGCTAGCTGATTGCTAGGTTTGGTTTTTCATCTATCTTCTAATGGTGAGGAATTGTGCGTGTCCTTCTACCCTCAATACAGAGCTTTAAAATGTGATAACACATGGGTTTTATTGTTGTTGTTTCTTTGTTTCTATAACATTTTCCTTGGAATCAATTTTGTGCATATATCCTTTGCTTTTCTGTACTCTAACCTGGAATACTTCAGTGGCTTCAGAATACTGCAGTAACCAGCTCTCTCTCTTCCTGTCAATATGCATAGGCTGGAGGACAGAGATAAAAATAGACAGAGTAGAAAATTAGATTCTGATAAACAGTAGAGCGCTTGCTATACTTAGGGCATACAAGCATGCCACTCCCATGATTCTACAGAAGAGCCAGCCTGCTGCCAGTCTTTCAGGAATTCTCTCTGCTCCATTGAGTCAGGAAGTGAAAAGTCTAGCTCAGCATTCTATCTGTATGACATAATTAATAATGATTGACAACAGGATGCCATCTTTGTGGTTCTGAGAAAACTTGATATTATTGCATATAATCACATCTTAGTCATGTAAAAAGACAGAAATCATTTGATTATAATATAGTTTGAATTAGAACAAAAAAAATCTACTTTAATTGTGATCTTAATTGTCTTGGCATTATCTAAGACTCTAGAATCACATGCTAGCCTGACCCTTCTACATGGGTCTCTTTCAGCCAGTGTATATATCTGACCACCACTTTACAAATCCTCTTAAGCTCTACAATTTGGTTTTTCTCACAACTCTCGTGAAACTGCATTTTCTAAAGCCTCCAGTGGCTCCCGTGTTGGACGAATCCTGTAATTCTCTAGCATTTCAGTAAGAAGGGTTATTGATCCACTCTACCGATGACTTTATTGCTTTCAGAGGTTTTTTGCATTGACCTTTTCAGGATGTCTGGCTATTAGCTTTCTGTACCATCTTCTCATAAATACTCTACCTGTACCTCCTGTTCAATTTGGAGATCATCCCAATCTTGTTTATAATTCTCTAAAGAGCCATAAATCATACTTAACAGCATGTATGTCTTATAATTGAATAACATCCTGTCCTTGGCTGTTATTTTCTCCTCTCTTATTTCTCTTACCCTGTGGGTCCACTATGTATGCTTTCACTTGTGCTCTACTCTGCCTGCTTGACTCTGTACAAAAACACATATTTAGCTAATGTTTGCTTAAGCGTCAAACTATGGGAAACAAAATTAATGTATCCCATGTGATCTAGTAGACTAATCATGAATAACACTTGATTGGGATAATAATAGATGTGGGAATGGTGTATATATTTTATGGATATAAACAAAACCTGTTGAAGAATTTGCAATTTGGTTAGTCACAGAGTGATGACACATGTCTCTTGGAAGTAGTGTGAGTTCAAAGGACATAAAGAAAGTACTTTGAGTTCAAAGGGCATAATACATTATATGAGTTATACTTTTAATGTTTAATGATTAATACAAAAATTTTAACAAAATTGAATGTGCATTATCAGTTCTAGGAGAGCAATAAGGGAGGTACTGTTTATAATATTCATTTATTTGTACTATTAATCAAGATCCTTAGTGGTAGATTGAAAAAAACAAGCAGATGTTGCCATCTTTCCATGAAGTTAGTGCATTGATACAGGACAGAGGGAGAACCTACTGACAGAAGACACAGATATGGTACCACCAATATCACATAATGGCGTACACTATATCAAATTATTAGGGTGTGGTATGGCTGGCATTCTCTGAGGCCATCTCCTCTTTGACTTGAAGAAAGCTACTCTCTTCTACCTTTTCAACTGCCTATCCCTGAGTGTTATAATCTCTCTCTTTGCATCTTAATTTCTCTTTTGTAATCTATTTATAAGAACAACTGTTAGTGAGATTAGGTTCAATTGTGAGAGTCCCTTCTTCAAAGGCTCAGTCTCTGGGAATGGCATCCATTCTCATGTGTGATGGTTAGTTTTAATTGCCATAGAGATACATCTAAAAAAAGACTTTCAATAAGAAAAGGTCCAAACAGGTAGCTTGCGGACATGTGGGGATATTTTACACAGCCTTAAACTGAGGGCCACCATTTCCTGTTATAATGGACTGTGCATATATATTTTGTGTATATATTTAGTGTGTGTGTGTGTGTGTGTGTGTGTGTGCATGTGTACTATGCTGTAGACATGTAGGCATTCAGTTTTCTTCTCTTATTCTGTTCTTGACCATGAATGTGATGTCACTAGCTGTTTCAGACCTGATTCCTTGATATCTTGGCAATGATGGACTATAACAAGAAATTGTTAGCTACAGTAAACCTGTTGGCCCTTAGCTTGGATTTTGTCAGAGTATTTTATTACAGCAATAGAAAGAAAACTGGGACACAGAAAAGTGGGGTAGAAGTAGATTTTAGAAGGTTTTAGTCAGGAGTCTTGGTCTGCACCCCCTTAACAATAAGAAAGAGGTGTTATAGCTGTCTATGCCTCAAGGCAGTGAGAAATTATTGTTATTTCGATAAAAAAAAAAAAATCTCTGGGACTCCAGCTAGGGCATGATCACAGACAATAAACCCAGAAGACAGAACAGCTGAGACTTCTTAGATAAAAGAAGGGAAGTAGAGGTCCTGAGAAAAGCAGGCATGAGTAAGAGAGAGGGATCTTTCTTTTCTTTAGGGCACATTTGTAGAATAGGATAATGAAAGCATCGTTTATACAAATGCTCAGGAACTGCTCTTCCATTTCTCCCAACATTCACTCTCCAATTCTAGGGATTCTGAGTCCTAGGTACTTTGGTGATTATCTCAGTTGGGCTTGGCATGAGTACAGATGTGCATTGTTTCCTACTTTAATTGTGTATCCCTCTTCATATTTGTTGTTCAGCATGCTCTTTTGGAATAAATACATAAAGAAAACTCCAGACCTTTGTCATATCTCACATAATAAGTAGTGTTCTTGATAAATATTCAATTTTCTCTGATGGACTGTTGAAGCACTGAGCTATTTGCAAGGATGTTAGACTATCTGTGGGTACTAAATTATGCGCTGGAATCATGATTTACTGTTGGTATACTGCACAAAGACCCTTTGCCATCCTCAGTTCTTCTCCCACAGAAGCAGCAAAGAAGGTCATGCATTGTAGTTAAATAAACTTTCAGCTGATGGCCTCAGTCTGTTCTATAATAATGGATTCACTAAGGAAAGGCTTTTTCTCTTCCTTCACCTACTAACACCAATTTGTCTTATAGGATGCTATTCTGTCTTAGAGGATGTTATTCTTAGGAAGAGGCAAACAAGCACATACTCACCTCAAATAAGAAACAAACAATAGAGCAAACAAGGAGACCACCAAAGTCCCAACTAGGTGAATCACTGACTTTTGGGGGGGGGTACTTTGTGGAGTATGAGTGGGGAATGCCTCAAAAGTAGAGGCATCACTGAGCTCTGCTCTGGCCTAGACAACAGCTCAGTTTCCCTTCCCTTCTCCCACTCCTTCCCAACTCCTCTTGTTTCCCTTCACAAAAGGGAGGGCCCCCCCAGGGATATCAAGAGAATACAGCATATTAAGATGCAGTCAGAGTGATTATTTTAAAACCACACTGCTTTTCTTTAAGTGGCCTGCTCTGTTCTGATCTCCTTCTTTTGCTAGGTCCATGCCTCCTCAGGTTTCATCAATAACTCTCCCTATTCCTCCTCCTCCTCCCTATTCCTCCTCCTCCTTTTTTTTTCTTTTTTTAAATCTACTGATTATTTCCCTTCACTCTGGCTCTGTTCAGATACTCTATCTCTATCAAACCTCATTCCATTCTTTCTTTTTTACTTTTTATTAGATATTTTCTTCATTTACATTTCAAATGCTATCCCAAAAGTCCCCTATGCCCTCCCCCATGCTGCTCCCCTACCACTCACTCCCACTTCTTGGCTCTGGTGTTCCCCTGTACTTGGGCATATAAAGTGTGCAAGACCAATGGGCCTCTCTTCCCAATGATGGCTGACTAGGTCATCTTCTGCTACATATGCAGCTAGAACCTCATTCCATTCTTAACCTTCTCATATATGTAGTGATTAGTTTTTGCAATATGCTATATTTAGCATCTCATACACTTTTAGGTAATATTCTTATATATCTGGAACATACCATTTCTATCTGTTCATGAAGGTTCTGAAAACCACAAATCATGGCATTATTTATATGAAATGAACACTCAAAAGAGAGAGAGAAAAAAAAAGAAAAGAGTACTCATTACAGTAGAAACTAGTTCTCTTTTTTATTAGATATTTTCTTCATTTTCATTTCAAATGCTATCTCAAAAGTCCACTATACCCTCCCCAGCCCTGTTCCCCAACCCACCCATTCTAACTTCCTGGTCCTGGCATTCTCCTGTACTGGGCAAAAGATACCTGATACTATGCTGTCTTATTTATTCTACATGATTATTGTGTAATAATTCACTCTTAGTTCACTTCTACATATTGAACAAGGCAGACACAGAGACTATCAATTGCTTCTCCAGTGTATTACAAGTAGAAAGGGCATCAAACTGGGATTGAGTCTGCTGTCTCTGCCACATGTAGAAGAGTCACAGCCCTAACATATTCTATCATGATGAATTGTATATGATACCTGTATTAGCTATCTTCACATTGCTGTGATAAAATAGCCTGACAAAAAGTTACTTGGAGGAGAAAGACTTTATTCTAGCTCACATTTCCTGAGGGCTAGAGTTCACCATGACAAGGAAGGCATGGCAACCATAGGGCTTGGCAGTCGAAGCAGGAGGCCATCTGGAAACATTTTACCATCGTGCAGGAAACAGAACAATAAACGGGGGTATGATCAAAACCCATGTTCTTTACTCCCAGTAAGTACTCATTCTAGTAAGCTTTTCCTCCTATAACTTTCCAAAACAGTACCACCCACTCGGGATCAAATGAGTGAATTAATGAGCAAAAAGGGGATAATTCTCATTCAAACCATTGTAACTGGTTCTTTGTTACTTTGTGGGTTGTTTTTCTTTCCACCATTCTCCACTTCATTTCTTCTACCCTTTCAATCCCCTAACACTAGATAAGAGAGGAAAAAAAGATAGAGAGTAATGTGGTTTGAATATGCTTGTCCCAGGGAGTGGGCATTCTTGGAGTAGGTGTGTCACTGTGGGCATGGGCTTTAATATCCTACTCCTAGCTGACTGGAAGCCAGTGTTCTGCTAGCAGCCTTCAGATGAAGATGTAGAAGTCTCAGCTCCTCTACTCCAAGTCTGCCTGGATGCTGTCATGACCCCACCTTAATGATAATGGACTGAACCTCTCAACCTATAAGCCAGCCCTAATTAAATGTTGTCCTTTATAAGACCTGCATTGGTTATGGTGACTGTTCACAGCAGTAAAACCCTAACTAAAACAGAGGGGAAAGGGGCAACATTATTAGATTACTTTCTGCTCATTAGAGGCATTGAGTTACTTGGGGAAAGTTAGATCTTTGCCATCAAGACATCTAATTCTTTGTTATTTCTTCTTTGCACACAACTGTTTAACAAATCATAACCAATAGTAACCAACAAACAACCCACCATCTCCTGGGAGTCTCACATTTATATACCTTCTAAAAAATCCACAGAATTCCAAAATTTATAAATTTGCAGAGACTATTTGCAGCTGGCAATTTCATGCCCCTGCTAGAGCACAAGGCAAATCATAATCAACTGCTATGGACAATCTGAAGCAGCTCTATATCCACATAACTGGGGTTAAAGCAAAAATATATTCTTATAATTTTTCTATCTTTTTAAAAGAAGCCAAAATCCCAAATTTGTCACAACAAACCACTATAATAATTTATCATTTTATCCAATATTGCCACTGATGACATACATAGAAAATTGATCTGTCTCCCTCTTTAAATTACAGCATGTTGTATAATGTTTGTTTTGCTATTTCAGTTTGAAAACCATGAACAGAAAATTATCCTTTTTACATTTCTTTCATTCTGTGACTAACACAATAGTCTAATTGGCAAATAGCAATATATCTATGCATCATGTGGGAAGCAAATTGAGAAATTAAATACCTCTGTCAACAAATAGTAAATTGGTGGGGTTTTAGCGTAGCAACTGTAGACCAGTTCCAAACCATAATCATTAAAAGTTTAATTAATATAACATTCCTTAAAAGTGAAGTATTGACAAAACAGTCAATATACGCACTTGAGTTGATAGGTTACCCATATATAGCGTGTGTGTGTTTGTTTAGAACACTTTAGAAAAATATGTGTAGTATACCTACATGTCATTTTGCTTTTGATTTGAGATTCAGTTTATATCTTCCCCCATGATGATATGCATTCACAAAAGTCTTCATAGGAGATTTAAAGTGTTAGTTCATAGTTTCCACATATTTGTTTCCTACCCCTGTGCTTTTCTCTAATCTTAGCCACTATTCTTGGTGTTTATTCATAATGCTGTAAGGCATACTGAACTACTGGTTCCTGGGATCAGTGACCCAGTCAATGCTGCTGGCCCTCCCTCTCTCCTGCACCTGAGGGCAGGAGGCCAGATGTTCAGTGATGACAGCAGGCAGTTTAATTTATTAAGAGTCTTTATTGTATAATCTAAATACTGATGAGAGCTTCCAGGTTAGACTTAGAACATTGCTAATATAGTCATCAGTATTTTAAACTTTGCTTCCTGAATCTGTTAGATACCCACAACGTAATTCTGATATTTCAATAGGAGAATATAACAATAGACACATTAGTAAATTATTAGCCTCATCTTCTTCATTCACATCCATAAGCATTTTGGCTTATTATGTACATAGTATGATTTTAATAACTGAAGTTAGCATTTTTGGGGTTGTTTGTATATCTCAAACACCTTAGAACATTTTATTCTACTCACTCATTGTAAATACACACATATGTGTGATATACATAATTGTATAGTTATATAACATTTAAATTGTACAAGGTTCTATAGATTTGTATAAATGTTTTAAGGGGCCATTTGGAGACTAGCAGTGTTATAGATGTGACAGATATAGGAGACAAGAATAGAGATAACACACATGCACACACACACACACACACACACACACACACACACACACCCAAACACACACAGACCCTCAGGATGTTTGCTCTATACTGGAATGAGACACAAAATAACCTATCATAAAAATTATACTATTTCCTACTATCTAAAGGTGATTCTATTAAAAGTAAGGCAGGTTAAATGGTAAGGGAGTGAGTGTAGGTAGGCCTTAGCCAGGGAAGTAATCAATGTGACTGTGCCTTGTAAGCAAAACTTAGAAGAGAGGAGGAGAAAGCACACAGGTTTCTGGTGACTGTGCTTCGGGGGCAGGGGGGTCATCGAGAGAAGGTTCTAGAGGTGGGAGCATGCTCAGCATATGTAAAGAACACAGGGGTAAGTGCATTGTCCTGCTTGGAATAGTGATGGGAGAGACATGATCAGATGTGTGAGGAGGGAAGTTAAATCCAGTAGCTCCCTTATTACTAATTGAAGGGCTTTGTGCTCTCAGCTAAGAGTAAAGAAAGCTCCGGGTGGTGCAATCAGATGAATGAAACATTTTGACTCTTGTTTCAACCAAATACTTTTACTGAGGAGCACTTATTAAGAGCAGGGCATACCATGAGAAATTTCTTAAAAACCTTGGAAAAAAAATTAAGGTTGCCCGATTAAGTGTATGTGACACAGTTGAGAAAAATAAAATGGATGAGTGTGGAACATCCAATCACATCTAGCATGATTATTAGTGCACTGAACATAGAGCAGCCATCATTGGAAAGAGAGGCCCCTAGGTCTTACAAACTTTATATACCCCAGTACAGGGGAATGCCAGGGCCAAGAAGTGGGAGTGGGTGGGTAGGGGAGCAGGGCAGGGGGTGTAGGGAACTTTCAGGATAACATTTGAAATGTAAATAAAGAAAATATCTAATTTTAAAAAAAGCAGTTCAGAAACTAAATTCATCCTATATTCAGATGTTGGCATTCAGTATCATAAACATGCTAGCTTGCCTATAAGAAACTACTCAATTAATGAATCTGCTACCATGCTAACACACATGGAACCCATAAGTTTCTAAGGCTAAAGTCTCATCACATGAATCTATAGGACTCGTGAAAAGGAAATGAGTCTCACTGCACGGGATGCTGAGACAGATGGAAACTGAAGTGAATTCCTGCTATATAACCATATATGTCATTAGTATGTTATGGGTATAAAAATAGGCATAAGGTATGTATTTTAACTTCATATAGAATATCCAGAACACAAAGTTCTTATCTGAGGGGATATTAAGCCTAGAAAATACCAAAGTTTTGTGATACACAAGTCTCATATGTAAAAGGACACATTATTGGCAAGTAGTCTAACCTTCCCGTGTCCTATTAGATATCTCTAGAACACTGTAGTGATATAGTACTCAACTGGTACACTGTTGTATTTGGGAAATATTGGCAAGAGGGATTCTTTTCCTGCTCAGTGGATGGAAATGTTTTCTGTTGCACATATAAAAATGTTTTATTTACCACTTGATTAAATCCATGTTTGCAGAAAATGTGTCTACTATTGATGTAACTAAAAAGTCATGGAGTTAGAAAACAAGAAATAACAGAAAAATGTAGTTGGAGAAATCACGGCACCACAGCGGGATCTGTAAAGCTTTGCAAGTAAAACATGCAAAGCAAAAAAACAGACAAACAAACAAACAAACAAAAACAGTGCGAGCATAGGCAGAAGGTAGGGGGGAGGTGGAGTGCTTAAAGACAGCAATGAAGATGATTATATTAGACTCTGAAGCAGTCTTTCTTGGTTTCAATAGTTAGAGGCAAGACAAGTGTCAGCAAGAGGCTGACCTGACACTGGTTGGACTAGTTTCCTTGTAAAAGAGCCCCTGTTGGAGTTATTAAGCCTGTGTACAAGTCTGTGATTCTGGCAGGCTTCTATGATTGTTATTAACAGGCTGACATGCAAAAGATCCCCCTCCCTCCTTCATACTTCTGGGATTACTTAGTTATCATTTGTAGTGGTCAGCACAAGAGACCTGATTTCCATTCTAACAACCCCCTCTCATCTTTCAAAATAGAGGACATTGTTTGTCCTGTGAGTAGAAGAGGGCTGGCATTTACAGGAAGGCATCGGTGTCTAGAGATGTATCAGGAATCCCAGTAGGCACATCTCTTTGTGGAATGGACTTTAGGGCAGCATATGTATGGGTTACTAGAAAAATGTACAAAGATGAGTCAAAGTTATGTGTAGTGAATTCATGTAAATAACAAACAAAATACTGGTATTTTGCTTGTCTATTATGGTCTTTGATTTTATACTTTTAAGGTGAATAAAAGAGAGAGAGAGAAAGAGAGAGAGAGAACATATATGCACTTCTTGTGCTCTTTCTTTCTTTCTTTTTCCTTTTGGCTGTTTGTTTTCTAAACACAGAGCAAAAGAAGGCATGTACTTGTGTGGATAGGGGATGTGGAGGAGCTGGGAGGAGCTGGGGGAGCAGAAACCATGACCAGAATATATTGTATTAAAAATGTATTTTTAATTAAGAAACACAATTCATTAAATTCTTACGTAGGAGTGAAAATAAGTAAAGACTGTTTAACATAAAAATATAATAGAGTAAATTTATAGGGCTGGAGTGGTGGCTCATTGGTTAAGAATACTCATTGTTCTTGCAGGAGACCCAGATTTGATTCTCTAGCACAGACATGGTAGCTCACAACCATCTGTTAATCCAGTTCCAGTGTATCCCACCCTACATTCTGACTTCTGTGAATATCAAGCATGCATGTGGTGCATGCAAGCAAAATACTCTCATACACATTAAAATAAATCTTAAGTCCATGACAGATTTTAAGGGAACTAACCTAATAGAGAACAAACATTTTGTTTCCAAAAACACATGTGGCATACATTATTTAAAATCAGACGGCTTCTAAAAGTGTTTCTAATGCACAAATGTCACTCTAGCCTCTGAGAATCTCAAAAATAGAGCATTTTTACAGTAAGTTTTTCAACACATATGTTGATATATTGACAAGTTATACTTGCCAAGTGTTTTCTATTGTTGAATTCAATTACATACAAGTAGCAAGTAGGAAAGTGTCACAGTCTTCCTGAAGTGCACTCTAAGCACCTGGGGACATTCCTTCCATATCTGAGTTTTGGAAACCACTTCAAAAAGGTTTAATGCACAATGTTATTGAAAAGACACTTCTCAGTGAAAGAAAAAGCATATTACAGTGAGTGCCCCCTATAAGACATCACATACACCTCTTCATTTCCTGAGGTCCAGAAGATATTTGCTAGGAATATACTTGGAGCACATGAGTAAAGACATGGTTTCCTGCCCATATAAGGCATTTATTGCTAATATAGCTTTTGGCTGTTTATTTATCTTTAACATAATTTGTTTCAAATATTAATAGGTAAAATAAATAAAACACAGTCAAGCCCAAGCTGACCCACTGTGATCAGGATAGAATATAACATAAAAATAAAAATATAACATAATCACATTTGCTTCAGTTAGAGAATTAGATTTTCCTATAAACTTGCATCTTTGATTACATAGTTTTTTTCTCTATAACTCATTACATGTTTGCAAATGCACAGGTAATATATGGCTGCGTTATTATCATTTGGTCATTATTCAATTTCTTATTTATCTATTTATTATTTAACACTTCTACATTGCCCCTTTTATATTTCAGGTGCTTTACGAGGTATTAACTCTACATAAAGGAACATGTGTAAGATATGATTTATTTATAGGCTTATAAGGTAATTTGTTTATGTATTTTAAGGCAAAGCCTTGTCTCTACAACACAGACTGGGTTCAAACTCAAGACAGTTCTTCTTAAAGTTCCCAGATGTTGAGATAACAGATATAAAAAATCCTAGCTGGCTCTGTACAAATGTCCTGGAATATTTTGAGATAAGGTTTGTACAATAGTAAGTCAACTCAGTGTTATCAAAAGTCTCATCTCAGTGTTATCAAAAAGTCTCATTTCATGGGTAAAGGCACCTGTTGATCCTATAGAGGACCTGAGTTTGGTTCCTAGTCTGGTCTTCACAGGTACCTAAGCTCATGTGCTCGTATCACACACTGACCACTGTACATAAAATTTTAAACAATAAAAATAAATGTGTGAAAGGCCCTATCTCAATTCATTTGGATTGTTATAATAAGACATAGCACCCAGATAACATTTCCTTAGTATGTGAGCATGGGATAGCCCTGATGAAGATGTTGGAAACTGAGAGTCACAGAAGAGCTCCCTGATTTATTGGAGTCATCTCTTTTCTGAAAGCTCAGGTTGTAGGTTGTTGAGTGTTGGGGTATGCCATCTGTAGAGTACCCAAGAAAGGAACCATAGGCCCTGCCCACAGTCAGTTCTGTGCAGGTGCCTGGATTCAGTCGGCAGACACCTGGATGAAGCCTGAAGTCCTGGGCACTGTGTATTGTCCCAAGGCTGTCTCAACAGGAAACAGAATCTGGGTGAAGCATGGCAGACTGGTAGCAGGGTCCTGGCGAAGCACAGAGGCAGTTTAGCACAACAAAGGAAGCCAGCCTTAGCTGGAGAGCCACGCCCCTATGTGGCTTCCTGTGGCCTGCCTTCAGAGGTTAACAGGTCTTGCTCTCAGTCAGAAGCAGGCTTGAGGGAGGGGGCTACAGTGGAGGTCAACTTCTGTGGTATTTTTATAAGGAAACAACCATACTCACCTGGGGCTACATTCTCATGACCTCATACCATTCCAAAGCCTCTGACTTTCAAGGCTAACATATTGGGATTTATGTCTTTGTCTCTGTATCAAAGTAAACAGTCAGTAAACAAAACCACACTGAATCTACATGAATGGTCTACTGTCAATCCCATGACAGTGCTAAAATTTAGGGATGTAAGACTGTTGGCCAATAGATATTTTGTTTATAAGTATCAGTTATTATTCTCTAAATATGTGTAATTTACAAAATATTAGCATTGTATTCAATATTATAAGGGGTATGGGAATGAGTTAAAAACAGACAGGGATACTCCTAGGTTTTGCACAAGTGTCAAACCATTCTTATGACTTCTGCCTCTGAGTGTCTTATTAGGCAGCTTTGTGGAGCCAATCTTACATGATTACCTAATAATAACTTGCATGTGATAAGTGATTTGCTGACATTTTGATACAAGTGAAGTAAAAGGAAGCCAGATATAAGTAATTCAAGAGTAGTGACTTAAACTGAGATAAAAATCCTCAAAAGAACACATTCAGAAAAATGGTAATGAACATTATTATAGATTAACAGTACAGACATTTAAGATACATATTTAAGATGCGTATTTCCAGGCATTGGGGAAATAATGCCCTCTTTCTGCCTCAGATGGTACAGTATAAAAATGTACAAACTCACACATGAACACACACTTATACGCATAACTTTTTAAAAGATACATAGCTCATGTGTGTAAGAATAATGGGTGATTCAGATCAGGCTAATATCTTCTCATATGTTGTTTACATTTCAATTATCAGAATAAATGTTTAACATTCTTACACAAAAAGACAAATTGATGAGGATTAGTCATTTCATGGGTCTTCTCTTCCAAGGATGTCATGAAGGGAAAATTCCCAAGTGTCTCATTTTTCTCATCTCAAGATTTGGCTCCTAATCTTATGTTAAGTTTTTACTTTGGTAATAGTAATACCTAATATTTGGCTCCAATTTGGCAAAAGTCATATATAGTTACAAATTACTATGTAGCCCATAAATACTAAGAATTTTATTGGTCGAAGTACATTTTACTTAGAGGTAAAATATGAAAGAAAGAAGGTAGATTTTACTGTTTACATATCTAACAGTGGGTTCCTGTAGTGTAGCTGTTACATGTTCCCTTCACAGAATGTTATATCTGACAATAAGAACATTAGCACTTAATCACATGACTGTGTTCATTTCCCCTCATCATTGAAAACATATTCAGTTGGATTAGGATGACCTCAATGGGGAAAGAATGTGGTTTGCATATGCACAGTTTCTCTGTGTGTTATATCATTAAAAAAAAATGACTCATTTAGGAATTCTCAATGTTGGGAAAATCCAAAATTAGATTTATCTTTCAACTTCCCCTTCTATATTTTGTATACAATTGTTTAAATGTTATTACATTATTTGTTTTGTCTGGGTAGGTATACTTCTGGAGCATGCACATTTGGAGGTCAGAGAACAATTTAAGGGAGTTTAAGTCAGATTATTAGTTTTGGTGGCAAGTTCCTGTATCTTATGAGCCATGCTGCCAGCTAAGATTTCTTATAGAGTTCTTATTGCTGATAATTGATTTTGTAAGCAAATAAGGATTGAGATTTTAGAAATAAAGGAAATAGCAAAAGGCATAAATTGTCTCAATATGACTTTGTTTCATAGACAAAGTTTAGTAAGTATTGTTAAAACTGATATCAGTTACATTTTTGTTCTTATGGATATGTTGTATGGATATTAATACTCTGCATATCTAAAAATGTGCACATCAAAGTATGTAAGATTTAGTCAGACCATTGGTCTTCCCTTCCAAGGATGTCACGAAGGGAAAATTTCCAAGTGGCTCATTTTCCATATCTCAAGTGTTAAATTTTTATCTGGGTCATAGTAATGCCTAATATTTGACTCCAATTTTGCAAAAAGCAAAAAACGTTCTGTTGAAAACCCTCTCAAAAGACTGGCCAGGAGGGTCATGGCTCATGACCTTCCTGGGCCATACATCAAGCTCAAGGCTCAACCAGGCAGCTTGGTAGGATTGTGCAAAGCCTGAGGAGTCCTGTGGAAATCGCACAGGGGTAGAGTACTCGCCTAGTGAATGTGATGTCCTGGGTCACATTTTCAATATTTTTTACTTGTCTGAGTTCACTATTCTCTTGAAAGAAATTATACTTAGTAATGATAGAATACCTCCGTACTAACATGTCACATGCTTGGGTGGAAGCAGCAGCAGCAGTAACATGCCTGGATTCTTTTCAGTCCTTAGCAAAGATGTATCCTAGCTCTTTGTGTACCTGATCATGTGTGAGTGTGTGTGTGTGTGTGTGTGTGTGTGTGTGTGTGTGTGCACGCATGCACTTGTACATGACTGCTCATGTGTATAAAGAACAGAGGGTAGTATCAGGTGTTGTTCCTCAGAGCTGTGAACCTATTTTTTTTTTTTCACACAAATAACATGACTTTTATAAATAAGCGGATTTAGATCAATTTCACATTCAATAACTTAGGAAAACAAAGCCACTGTTTCCTATTTTTATATGCAAAAGCAAGTAACAGTTGGAGTGTATGTAAAGCTAAATATGTCTTAGAAAAGATGATAAATGAACTTATTAAATGTTTTCACTTGCAGTATATAAATATATTAATTTAAATGCACTGCATTATTTTATATTGTCCCTGTGTAAACTAAATTTATCAGCTAAACAATTCTACTGAGCTGCCTAGTTGAGCCTTGAGCTTGCTGTATGGTCCAGAAAGGTCTTGAGCCATGACCCTTGTAGTCAGTCTCTTGAGAGGGTAAGAGAAAGTTTTATTTTTTTTCTTTTGAGCCATATTGTTTTAACATTATGAATTATATTTAATCATTTAAATATATTGGATATTTGCATCAAGTGATTTTTTTGTGTTCTTTTTATGAGAACAAAATATTTTCCTGTGACTATTAAATGTATATCAGTCTAGTAAGCCAGTATGTTAGTTTTTAAAACACTTGTTTGATGCTCCAGGCATATGTTAACAGTATCCAGGAAGTTACTGATATCTAGAGATCCCATTTGCAATTAAGAGCAGCACAATATTTCCCTGGCAATGGTGATATTAATCACCACCACTAATATCAATAGACAACCATCATTGTAATCACACACACAAAGAAAGAAAGAAAGAAAGAAAGAAAGAAAGAAAGAAAGAAAGAAAGAAAGATGACATTTAAAATGTTCTAAAAAAAAAAAGTACCTGGGATGCTGTTGGCTTTGGTAAGAAACACTAAAACAAAACAAAACACACACACACACACAATAGGGTATTATATAAGTACTTTTATGGGCTAGAAGCACAGTGTAAACCATCTGATTCTAGAGTACATTTTTACTTCTTTCCTGAAACGTTTTCAGTATAATTAAATATAAAGTAAATGATGGACATATTGATGCTTCTTAGGGATATAATACAAATCTGAAGCAATGCTCACTCCTGAAGACAGGTCCACAGTCCAAACCAGAAGGATATGTCATTTCCCTCTTTTAAGGAGATCTAAATTTTATCTATTATGAGTTTATTTTTTTTTTAATTTCATTAAACCAACTATTTAAATACCCATAAATCCATAAAAGTATTCAAAGTTTAGCTCAGCTTTTTTTTCAAAGAAAGTGGAGCCTTACAGGTGGATACTATCTGTTAGTAATATAGCCTGTGATGTCATGAGTCCACTCTGAGAAGTCTGAAGAGAATCAGTGGCTCCCCTTCTATTTCCAGGCATTGAGTAGCTACTGGATCCTGACATGTTCCTTGGGATCTGTCTTAAGTACACTTTGCATGCTATACAAATGCAGAGGACAACATTGGGGGTTCTTACTCAGGAACTGTGTACCTCTTCCTTTGAGGCAGGAACTTTGGTCTCTCTCTTACCTGGGGCTCACTAATAAGTCCTGACTCTCTGGGCTATGAGCCTAGGTGATCTCCTTTTCTTAGTTCCCTAAACATTACAATTACAAGTTGCAAGTACTAGCCAACTTGCTGGGTTTTTCTTTAGTTAGCTTGTTTGTTTTGTTGTTTATTGTTGTTTTGTCTGTTTTATGTTCATTCTGGGGATTAAACTAGAATGCTCATGCTTATATAGTAAGCACTTCATTGCTTTAGCCACCTCCTCAGACTATTAAGTTGGGTTTTTTGTTTGTTTGTTTTTGTTTTTGTTTTTCATTTGTTTGTTTGCTTTTTTTTTTAAATAACTATATCACAGGGCTGGGAAGAGATTCTGCTTAAAACCTTTTAATTCCCGAATCTCCTATGCTAGGTTGTGGTCGGTTCCCTTGTCACTTGACTGTAGAATTAGAGATTTCATGCTGATACTGGGCAGTCTTTAAAGCTTCAATCACTCTGCATTAATTGTGCATGACAGGCTATGCTAACATATAAATGTTGCACTCTGTATGGTGTGATATCAAATGCTCACAGATTCCTCCTACAGAGGGACTTAACATTACTTCCTTTCCCTGGTATCACAGGAACTTGCAGAGAGCTGAATTTACTGACTGGAAAAGAATAGATAGATAGATAGATAGATAGATAGATAGATAGATAGATAGATAGAGGAGGAAAGGAAGGCGGAAGGAAGAAAGAGCTATTGCTTTATAGCCTTGAAAATTTGAATTTAATTAATATATAAGTAAATAATTACCAACCAAGAATGCAGGATTTTTCTCTTGGAAAATTTAAAACTAACAAGGTTTTATTTTTAAGTTTAAATTTTATAAAAATCAAAATATTGAGTCTACATTTTGAGAAATACCCTTTATTTCTTTATTTCCTGGTAATAAAGAACTTAAAAATGTAAAGCCAAGGGATTAATGTTTTTCTCCTCATAGACAGTTTTCTGGCCCATTTTTTGGTTTGAACTTCTATAAGTCATATTACAACCTACAGAACTTGAAAATAATATTAAACTTCATAGCAGGTTCAGGAACACACTATTACAAAACAGGATTTATTGTCTATGTATAACAAGATATTTGTCAACCTGCTGAAAATATGTAAGATCATTCAGTATACCACAAAGCAATTTTTAATTTTATATAAAACTGTCAAGCATAGCCATAAATTTTGAAAGTTTAACAGGGATGATGCTCTGAGGGGTTGAGTTCTTAAGTGATGTGGAGCATTCTTGATGGAGAGGCAGGGGATGTGTGTGAAGAATGCAGGCAAGCAGTGACCTGAGTGCATCAACCATTCAAGGTTAAGTTTTTGCCTCATTTTTGGTCTAATTAAGTATTCTTTAACAATGTTAGAGTTCTAGTTATTATGAAATCTCCCACCTCAGCATGGCATTCACCTCTGATCGACCTAGCAACAATCTGAGGGGTTCCTGGGGAAACTTCTCCAAATGAACTCTGAGTGAGTGATATTAATTATTAATCATCCAATTCATTAGTAGTCATCTGCTCCTTCCCTCAGCTTATGTACGGGCTTACAATAGAGCCAAAACATAAAGGTAAAATGTTGACAGTTTATCTCTCAGTCAATTCCCATGTGTAATTTTTAAGTTAGAAGGTGATTTAAAACTGGAAAGTCTTGTTTTTCATGAGTCTCTGTGTCTTTGTTGAAGTTTCTCTTTCTTGCTGTTCCATTTGCAACTAGCACAAAACATAGGAGCATGAATTCCTGCCACCATTAAATGCATGGAGAAAGTAATCACTTTTCTTTAGCCATGGCTTTTCAACTGTGACGTGGAAGGCCTGGTCTAAAGTAGTTTATATGGAAGGGTTCTCATATACTCTATTGGTTGTATAAACCCGAGTAATGTCTAGCTAAATGGTTTTACTTATGTTGTTCAAAAAATAAAATATCCCACCTGTTATCCATAGTGTTCAACATAAACAGCCAACATATTTTGAACTAGACTGCTTCACTAATATATTTCCTGAATTTTCAATATAATCTGTTACACCTCAGTATAATTTCTCCCTAACGGCATCTTTGCCTCATTTTCAGACTCGAACAGCCTATACTGTATAATAAGGGCAGGTTAGGATAAAAGGTAAGATAGTTAACCAATCAGCTGGCTGTAAGAGGCTCTCCTGTGATACGCCCCCCCCCCCAAAAAAAAGCCTGGCATCCATTAGAGAACCTAAAATTAAAAGAGGAGAGGGTAACATTTAGAGTCAAAAGTGTCACCATGGACAAAGGTGGAAAAGACAAAGAACCGTATTCCCGTAGACAGTGTAACTCACATCTGATTGTACTGAGGAATGATAACTTGGTGTTCAGCCAGTTGCTATGTGGTTGGTGATATTACAGGGAAACGATAACTCACCTTTTAAAATTTTAACAGCATTGGTGAAGAGCTCATGTGTCTGTCAAAGCAATCTTTATAGAACCTTACAGATGCCCTAAATAGTTTCTTTCCACAGTACCCCTGAGCATGAACAATGAACACAACTATGTTATCTGATAGTTTCAAGACTGTCATTTATCTGTTAGCACCGAATACTGACCTTTATCCTAAGAAAGATTTTTAATTAGGTATTTACTTTATTTACATTTCCAATTAGATAAACCATGCACTATGGAACTATAAACACAACGCATGTTAAAAGTGACTAACAATTAGTAACATTGGTGTGAATATCACTTGTTTTGAGTCATACCATTCTAACAGAAACCTATGGAAAGATAAACTTTACTGTATGGATTTAGGTATTTCTCATGATGATAAATTGGGAGACATTAGAAGGTAACCATATTTTACTTGGAGCTATTTTTATTCCTGAAGCTTAAAAACAAAACTAAGGTAATGAAGGAGATTGCTCACACCTTACATTTACACTATACATACATCTTAAAGTGGGGCTTTCAGATCAGTTTTGCCCCACTTACAATTCATGAGAATGGTACATAATAACTTTTCTGTAGCATGAGATGGTTTTATAACATTTAAAAACAAAGAAAATTGTACATATGTGTCCCAGACACAGGTAGGTTTATGAATATTTTAAGGCAAGGATAGGATAAAGATAAAATTTGGAGGACAGTCAGATATAGACATGAGAAATTGATAAGTTCACAGGCTGGAATCTTGTCTCTGTAAATGTCTAAACCATGTAGAAATCTGCCTAAATAGACCACATACAATGGCAGACTCACCTCTTAAAATATTCTCTCTCTGGAGCTTATTATCCACAACAGGGGTGCCAGCTCTTACACAGCATCACAGGGAGGGGTGTGGAAATGAATGGCAGTTCTATATTTATCAGCAAGCTTAACCACATGGCCTTTGTATTTCACCAAATTTCAAGTGTTTGTTTTGGAACATCACAGCAGAAGCAACTGGAAGAGAGCATCTTGTGCACAGAAATAATTAGAATATTATATATATATATATATATATATATATATATATATATATATATATATATATATTCCATTTTCTGGTTCTTTTTGGCTACTTCATAAACTTTCTTTCTTCTGGATCACTTGTAAAACAATTACAATTCCCAAACTCATACAGGAGGAGCACAGCTACCTGTTACATGGGCAAAGGCATTAATTCTCTAGTTTTCCATCAAAACTATGTATTTTGGACAAATAAAGTTGATAAGGCCACTAAGAATTCAAAAGCATTGAGCATTATTAATTTCTGCAGCTATACTAATTGTTAGACTTTATTATCCACTGTATTGTTAGATCATACAAATAGCATTTCTAAGTATTGATATCAGTGTCAGTGTTTCCCAATATCTATGATAAATTTGCTATAATTGTTTGGAAAGGCAGGTTTGATTTTGTCCAGATGTCAATACATGTTCTTCCTAATACAATGTTTTGAAAATTATACTGATTCCAGGATGGAACTAAAATAGGAAATATTAAGAAAACAAATAACCCAATTAAAGAAAAGCAGGGGTACAAAACTAAGCAGATATCTCTCAAAAGATGAAACACGAATAGCTGAGAAACATTCAAAGAAATGTTTAACATCCTTAGTCATCATAGAAGTGCACATCAAAGCCACAGTGAGATTTCATCTTACCCCAGTCAGAATGGCCAAGATCAATAAAACAAATAAAAGCTCATGCTGTCAAGGCTGAACGTGTAAGGGGTACATTCATCCATTGCTAGTGGGAGTGCAAACTTGTACAGCCACTATAAAAATCAGTGTAACTGTTCCTCAAGAAGCTGGGAATAAAACTACCTAAATACCCAGTTACACCATTTTTTTGATCATATACCCAAAGGACCCTATATCTTTCTACAGAGTCACTTGCTCATTCTTGTTTATCGCTGCTCTATTCATAATAGGCAGAAGATGGAAACTAGATATTCATCAACAGATGAATGGATATGATGCATTTCCACAATTAAATATCCAGCTGTCTAAAAAGATATAATGAAATATGCAGATAAATTAGAAACAATCACCCTAAATAAAATGATCCAGATCCACCCCCCCAAAAGAATACTGTTTGGTTTCTCTTATTTGTGGAGTAAATACTTTCATTCTTCAATATGTGTGCTACAATCCAAATAACCACAGATACAAAGTTTCTTCTAAGGGAATCTGAGAGAGGAAAGAATCTTTTGGGGAAGGCAATTAGAATATACCGTTATGGGGAGATAAAGAGGAAGCTAGAATAGGAGGATTAAATAGGGAGAGAAGATTAAAAGAGGAATATGGAAAGAGGAAACTACACCAATGGATATTATGAAAGCCCATCATGGTAGAAGCTTCCTCAAATATATACATATACAAGAGGAGTCTAAATGAAGCCACTAAGTAATAGGAGAAACAAAGCTCCAACTAAACAACTTATGTCACCAAGTAAAACCTACAGTGTCAGGATTGGGTTACATTTTGTGGAGTCATTTGTCAAAGTGAGCCCTATGAAAAATCCCCAAATCACAGACTATTGAGTGGGCTCTTGTTTCTCTCCTTGAACTGATGACAAGGCCCTATCACTGAAGAGACACATTCTTATGTTATCAAACATAGATGAGTTGAGCTGGTACCTAACTAGAGTTTCACTCCCACTCACTGGAGTTTATGGTACTGGACGATATACTCTGCTTACTACCAGAGGAGAAAGGAAATCATCAACATCTAGATACCATTCCTATGACCTATGACAGTGACCATTTGCAAGGTATACTAGTACAATCATAGCACTCATGTTTTAGGTGTAAGTATCCATTTGTTTCTTTGTTTCTTTGTTTCTTTCTTTGTTTTCTTTGCCCATTCCATGATATAGAACCCATACCTGGCATTGTTGAAGAGGTTGAGAATGTGAGACTAGATAGGTCACAGACCTAGGGAAAATATGCTACTATTTTTCTACTAAAGGAATATAGTAATAAAATTACTCCTAAGGACATGCTTGTATAACCACAGATCCCTGACTGCCACCTCTTAGCAAGAGGTTATCAGCAATTGAAAGGGAAAGCTCAGTTTTTTTTTTTTTCTAATGGAGTCTCATTAGGTATATCAACTATATATCAAGGCACAGCCCATGCCTAGAAGCAGATGACCAATACAAAAGCTCGATGGTGGACTTTACATGCTTATTTTTCCTTACTTATCTTCCACTATGTCATTTAGATTTCTGTTTCTTGTGTGTACATCTGTGTATGTGTCTATTTGTATGTATATATGCATGTATATATGTATGTATATATGTATATATCCATGTATATGGGTATATATATATTATATATATATATATATATATATATATATATATATATATATATATATATATATATAATATATATATATATATATATATCTTCTGAAAAAGGAGAAAAAGAATATAAAGTTGGGTGTCTAGGTAAGTGGGGAGGATCTAGGAGAGATTTGGGGAGGAAAATGTGATTAAATATATTGTTTAGAAATGTTTAAGTAAACCAATAGTATTTTAAAATATCAATACATTCTTTTCTTTCTTTCTTAAAAAAACAAAAAATAAACAAGCAAACACAAAATAACTTACAATTCCCAGCCACCCATTCTTCTCCTTTCTCTTCTTTGTCAGGGACTCTTGCCAAATGTCCCTTTTCATTCTTTTCCTGAAGAAAACTGCTTCCCTTCTCTTAATCTTTGGCATTTTAGCATTCAGGAAGTGACTCTGAATCACTAGTGGCTCCCACAAAGAGAAGGTGGCTCTCTATAAGAAGGCGGGGAAGTGATGGGAAAGGAGACATCTGCACGTAACTCTGGGCTCAGGGTGCACTTTAAAATAAAATTCATGTTTGTACATTTTAACAAACAAAAAACAGACAGTATCTGTGTAACTAGAGGTCATGAGATTTCATTGTGTTAGATGTTGTCAGTTTCCTGATAAATAGAGTTTATTCATGTAATGTATTTATGGAAGTTAGAGAATTCAGAGAAAATAAAGCTGGATATTTCTCTCTCTCTTTTTTTTTTATTAGATATTTTCTTTATTTACATTTCAAATGTTAACCCCTTTCCTGGTTTCCCCTCTGAAAACCCCCTACCCTCTCCCCCTGCTCACCAACCCACCCACTTCTGCTTCCTGGCCCTGGCATTCCCCTACACTGGGGAAGAGAAACTTCACAGGACCAAGGGCTACATCTTTCTTTCTTTATTTTTTTTTCTATTTACTTTTAATTGGCAAGTAATTATACATTTATGGGGTCACATGAGTAAACTTTCCTGCAAAATAATCTTTGAAGGTATGCAGTGATCATTATATTTAACAAGTCATATGATTTCATACACACAGGGGGGTATATTTTTTACTAATAATAGTAATTATTCCTACTGGCTCAGGGTCTGCAAGGTCACTCCTAAGTAGCTGTTAATTTTCTCTAAATGAAAAGCATGCTAACATTAAGCCATTTTAGGTCCACGTTGCTTTTGTTAGTTGAAAAATTACAACCAATGCACCTTTTCTAAGTGAGTCATATTTATGTCCACACTGTTTAGTTAAAGTAGGATGTAAGGGTGTACTTTTAGGTGAGACATAAAATTCTCTACCTGCACTGAGCACCTTGGGGAAGCGGACTCCTCGCAAGCCTACTCTTGGGGTATGTTTACCAAGAAAAAAATTATTTTTCCTCAGTCTAATATTAAGATATTGGATATTTTACTCTTACTTATTCAAATAAATGAGTCGTACTTCATTTTTCATGTCTGAAGAAAACCTGATAGCATGATTTATGTACAGAGTGCAAACATAGGATTATAATGTGTACAGTATGACTCTTCTCTTGCACAAATACATTGGAAAGACATGGCCAACAGAATTGTACAGAATTGACTGTTTCTCATTATGCATGGCATAATTAATTATATGCAAATTAGAATAACTCCTGCCTGACCCTCCACTTATTATCTCTGATAGAGTCTGTTGTTTGATTTCAGAGAGGCAATAGGAGACAGTGTGAGAGCTTGTTGTGCTAACCGAGGCATTCTGTGAAGGTGGGCTAGAACATTCACCTTTAGGGAAGGACTGAAAGGTGAAAGCTGATTTTAGAAATCAGACCATATAGCCAGTTCTCATTTGGGCAAGATTAACTTTAAAACCTAGGAACAACAGAATCTCTTTATTACTTTGTTTCCTACATCATTTTTGTTGAATTTTTTTCTGTATGATGTGTGATTTGATAATGAGATACCTAGTTTGTAAATCCTCATGGCAACATTCATTACTCTACATCAAAAATTCTCAGTGTGATTTTCCTTACGGATATCCAAATTTCTCTATATGTACATATACGAAACATGCCCTCCAGCAGGGCTTAGAAAAGGGCTTTCTGTGTGTGGATATTTTAGGCTGAGTTTGAGATCTGTAAGATAGACAGAGTTGCAAATACTGAATGTTACCATCTTAGTATATATAGACGAACAGGGAAACAGTTTTATAGGAAGGTGAATATTTTCAAAGTAGCCCATTTTGGAGTAAATTGGCTCTTCATACCCATTGACTTTTCATAGTCCCTTAGTAGACCAAGAGCCCCCTTCCCCTATGCATGATGCAATAGTAACCCATCTACTCTTGTGAAGCTATTGTGTCCATAACCACAGTAGCTTTGAGTTCAGCGAATAGGTACAATGGTCATGCTGTGTGCAGAAGACACTGTTACCATCCCTCCCAACCATTAGCTATTGCATTATTTCCACTACCTCTTCTGCAATATTCCCTGAGCCTTGGACAAAATAATAGAGATGTCTCATTTAATTCTGAGTACACTAAAGTTAATGTATTTATGCATTTTGACCTCTTAGAAGTCTCTATAATGACTAATGTTCATGCATACAGGAGCTTCTTTGATGAAGGAGAGAACATTACTGATCTGTAGGTATAGTATTAAAGCCAGTTTGACATTGTGTCCTATGGCTGGTCTTTGCTACTTTAAGGGCTCTTCTTTTTCCCTCCATTTTTCAGCCTCCCCCCATTTCATTCCATCACTGGACAGGAGAGAAAGAAGGATAGATGTGGGGGAGAGAGAGATCCCCAAATTGAATTTGTTTTGTTTTGTTACTTCTTTGAGCATGACTACAAACAAACCTCAGCCAAATTCCCTAAACCACCACCAGCCACCAGTCCTGCCTCTCGAGGCCCTAGCATTTATATAATCCCTGAAAAATCCCCTGAGTCTAAAAATTATACCATCAGAGAAACTATTGGCAGCTGTCAAAACCATGCCTCTGTTAGAGCACAAGGCAAATCATAGTCGGCTGCTCTGGACCATTCAACACAGCCCCATATCTCTACACCTGGGTTAAAAAATGAAAGTGCATTCTTTTAATGTTTCTGTGTCCTTTCAAAGAAACCAAAATTCTAGAAGGCTCACTACAGCATCCATTGAGCAGAATAGTACTAGTTAACATGTCTAAACCCACAGTGAAAATTGGTGAACAGATGAATGTTGTTGCTTTAGCCATAACAACAAGGAAGAGAACATATGAACATTCAAGTTAGAATAGTTTATAACTTTCATCTATCAGAATTGTTAGTTGGCCTTTCACTTTTCCCCACTGATTTAAAAATATGAAAAGCACTGATTTATCATTCTCGGTACAAAAATAAAGCATGAGATGGTATTGCTTTGTAGACCAGAGTTTACCAAGCTTGCCTTAAAGATATTGTCAGTGAAAGATTTTTAGGAAAAGTAATATTTCTTTAAAAGTAATTAGCACCATTAATCAGACACGTAAAATCATACTAAATATTTTATTTGAATGCAGTTTTAATAAGAACATACTTTGACATTCTTGAAATAGTGTTTTAGCTGTAGCTGTAGCCTGTAAGCATCCTGTCAGTGTGGCTCTGTGTAGCCCTTCTGTGTCCAGGTGCATTTTCTTTATACTCAGTTTATTGGTCCATAAAGTTCAATTTGTGTACATATCCTAAAAATAATATTTTAGACTAATCCCTTAGTATAATAGTAGAAATAGATTGCATGTGGCAACTCATTGTCTCACCTTGCCTGTATGTGCACACCTGCTCATGTACACAATACAAAGGCTTGTTATGAGAACACATAGATCTATTTCCACTATAATAATAGCCACAATTCTCTTGGATGAGATTTGCTGAGCTCTCTCTCTCTCTGGGCTGGCTATGATAACAAGGCTCAAGCATTTTTATATTATCAATCTTGTGGGGAAAACACAGCTTTGTCATCACTCATAACTATTCGGAACTAGTTTACCTAGACTATTTCCCTGTTTCTGTCATGCAGTATATGCCCCAGCATGGAACTAATCAGCTGTAAATATCCATGTAGAAGACACATGTGAATGAGAAGGAGGTATGAAATCAATATAGCTTTTGGGTGCAACAAATAGCCATTTAGGAAGGCAGTGTGTGCTCATGGCTCTAGCAGATGCTCCTGCTGGTATGTTGGTTGATAAGCTTCAACTTCAAATACCCATGCATTTGGTATTCTTCATTTGACTGTGCACTGTTAAAGGCACCAAAATATGCACGCATTTTTAGCCAGATACTTAAGTAGAGAGAATCTGTAGCATGTTAAATTTATGCAGAACAGTCGTATAATACCTCCTGAAAACTTTAAAATTTACAGTTATGCCAGAAATTTATTTTTCAAGCTTTCCACCAATTCACAGCTTGTGGCCTCTTATTTGCTCCCACCTTCTCTTTGCCTGCTGTGTGTTACTGGTAATGACTAGGGACAGTGCATATGCTGTTGGTTCTTGGTCCTGCCCGTTTCTACTCTGTTCTCTTAGCTGAAGTCCAAGTGCGTCAGGGAACAAAAGCTTTCGGCTCTCTGGAGGTTCCTGAGATACAGCACTTCTCCTGATCTATATATAATAAAAAGGTATATTCTCTCTATCTTATATTAATGTGATTTGTTTCTAAATTACTTTTACACAGACTTTTACTATTATTCAAAGACAAATTTCTAGAGAGATTAGTCAGTTTAAAAGTTGTTAAATATATCTTCCTGAAGATTAAAAAGAAAAAAATGATGTCTATTCACAATTTATCAGCAGGCACCACCCCCTGGAGGCAGACCTAGAAATACTACCCTTAGATGGTTCCTAATTACACCAAACATTCATGTATCTAAAGGTGCAATGAAATTTACTATATCAGTGTCCTATAGTGATGTTATCTTTAAAACAGATATTATTTTATGTGAAATTAAGCAATTTCTTGGAATTAGAAACGCCCTTCTATTAATGGTATGGCTTAACTCAAGCCCTTTCTAAAGGCTCCTATATGGAGCTCAGTTCCTAGCCAGAGTCCATGTTGAGATGTGATTCAACCAGGAATCACTTCATTAGTGAGTTACTGCAGAGATTGTTCAAAACTAAATCTTTATTAGGAGGTGGGGCTTGGTGGGAGGAAGGGTCATTGGTGGTATGTCTCTGAAGAGTATAGCATGTCCTAGGTTAAGTGCCTGCTTCCCGGGAGCTTTATCACAACAATCTCTTTTCTCATCCATGCTGTTTTCTCATATGTTTTGTCACCCCCCACATACACACACACAGGGGGAGAGGGGGGACAAGAGAGAAAGATGGAGATAAAAGCTATACCAAGAAAGAAGTGGCGTGCTGTTAATTTTTCATTCTTATTGGTCAAGTGTGCAGCTAAGACAAAAAGGTGATTGAAGAGACACCACTCTAAGTTATCACTGTATGCATCCAAACACATATTCATAACACAGAAACCTGAGGTGACTAGAGATCCCAGAGCTCTCTTCCCTGGGCTCTCCATAGACACCATGGCCTCAGAATCTCTATATTCATAAAGGTTTTTCATTCCTGTGTGTGCAGTGGTGTAATTAGAGGCACTTATCTAAATATTCATATTTCCCCACCCCACTATAAAATATTTAGCTCTCTAGCTCTGTAATGGTGCCGTAAGTAAGTAGAGCAGTCACTTTCCCCCCAAGTACACCAGGTAACTGTCATGCAGGACACTGTAAAATACGCTGAGAGACAGGATACCTTTGCCAAGTCCTCATTTAAAGACATATGAAAGTGGGGTGGAGATAGAACTCTGTTGGTAGAGAACATGCAAAATACACTCCTCGGTACCACAGCACACCTGCAGGTGAAATCAAGAGCAATGGAAGGACAAAGTCACCCTTAGCTACATACTCCATATGAGGGCTGACCTAGCCACATGTAAAAATCTCCTGAAAAAACAAAAACAAAAAACAAAATAAGCAGATACAAAGCTTAAATCCTCCAAGATAGCAATTCTATTACTTCATGTGTATTAAAGTTTCCTTAAGAATGCTGGCATTTTTGACACGAGTCTGGAAAAGCCACACCAGTATTTTGTACATGTTGGGTTCGAGAGTCACTCCACAAACCTTCCGAGCACTGATGTCAGTACCACTGGGATGATTTAATGAACACACACACACTGATACTGGACTGCAAAGGGGACTCAGAAACCTAATTGCGTGACTAGTCTGTTCTCTGAGTAGTTTTTTTCTTTTTTTTTTTTTTTTTTTTTTTAGAAACCAGGCTCAAAAGTTCAAAAAGCAAGAAGAGTAGAAGTTGGCTTACTAGACAAAGTATTATCAACTAACCTTTAAGCTGATTGGTCCTGAGTAAAATAAGAGGTGTGGGAGAATGCATCGGTGGTGAACAGGGGATTCCACAACATTGAGATAACCAAGCATGAGTATTATAATCATCACCTTTTGGCTTATTAGCAGCTTTCTTCAGCGTCAGCTACAAACCCGCTGTGAGCTCATTGGTAGGCGCAGGAAGGGTTGCCCGCTGGTCAGCTATGACTCAAGCCGTTTTAGACATAAAACGTTCATATTTACTTCTGATTTGATGAGTCCTACATAAAGCTTTGTGGAATCTCTTAAGACGAGCAAACTTCATACAGAACATTCAAAATATACAGAACAAAACAGGGTGTGTGGTCAGCATGTCCTTGAGCCAAGACACTTCTCCGTGTCAATGACGGGCAGACATGTTACAACAGCAGTAGGAAACAGCTGGCAGACATGGAACAAAATGGCTACAGTTATACTGGAAAAGAGGAAAGGCTTCAACAGTACTCGTAATCAACCTTTCCATAGTCCTACTAAGCTCTCTCTGTATTTCTCTTTGCTTACAGTTCCTGTAGCTCCATACCAAGTGCCAGAACCTGGATGTGGTTCCCACCTATGCATCTAAAATTATTTATCTGGTTTTATTTTTATTGAAAATAGACATCAATGGCTTTGCATATAAAATAGGCACTCTTTTATATTGAAAATACAAGCTCCTTTGGTAATGTTCACCCTGCAATTGTACATGGTGACAGTTTCTGAGTAGAATCTACCTCCTTGATTATAATAGGATATTTTTCATTTTTCAATATATCGACCCCTTATGCTCTCCCACTGACCCTGAGACAATTGCCCATGGTTGATTGCTGTCTTATTATTGAGGAACCTAACTCTATTCATATACTTCTATAAAAGTTCATAGGTCAGGAGATTGGACATAAAATGAATTTTTCAAGATAAATGGAGAAAAGTTTTATCAAGGCATGTCCTGTGTAACTTTTGGTCCTCTTGACATAGACTAGAGTGATCTGCAAAGAAGATTTTCAATTAAAGTATTCCTCCATTAGATTGCCTATAGGTAACCTGTGAGTTCTCAGTAGTTCACTGATGTGGAAGGACCCAGCCTACCATAGGTGGTACCACCCCTGGGCAGGCAGTCCTGTTTGGCATAAGGAAGCAGGCTGAAAAGCCAGGAAACAGTCCTCCATGGACTCTTCTTCAGTTCCTGTTCATGAGTCCCCTTCAAGAAGAACTTAAACTATAAGCTGAAATACATCCTCTCCTCCCCAATTTGCTTTTGATTGTGGTGTTTATCACAAGGATGGAACTAAAACTAAGACAAAGGTTTAATCCTTTATAAATTTACTTTAAAAATATGAAATGGTTTATACATCTTATTGCTAGGTGGGCTGGCTTTGTAATTCCTAGTGCTTATCTCTCCTTGACCCCCTCCCCGTGCACGAGAGTGTGTGTGTGTGTGTGTGTGTGTGTGTGTGTGTGTGTGTGTGTGTTTGTATGTATGTGTGAGTGAGTGTTTGCACACATGCCTGCAAGTGTGTGTGTGTTTCTGTCTGTCTTTATTACGATGTATATGGTATTCTGTTAAACTCTATATCCTAGACACTAAACTACAAAGTACTTGCCTTAGAACTTATGCATGGAAGTACATTTCATTAACATCATATTAGCATCATTTCCATTCCTGTGGAGATTTATTCCTCTACATTCTACAACTGTCAGATTTCCTTGATCATGTTTTTCTTCTGTTCCTTACCCAATTTCATAATCATTTTCTAATAAAATAAAAAAAAGAAAAAAGAAACCAAGGAAACATCTAATTGACACTGTGCACGGAGCATTATATATGGTAGAGCTGAATTCCTTGGTCTTATATCCTCCTCATCTGAACATGCTGCTAGAAATCACCACTCCGACTTTCTTCCTTCACCCCTTCCTACTACATGTTGATGCTCTGTTAATCCATGTCATGTGTCAACCAGTTGTTGTCTGCTCTTTTTGTTATGAGCCACCCTCCAGTCTGTCTTCACTGTCAAGCTGAACACAAATGGTAAATGGTTGTTCTTGCAAAACTATGGATGAGCTGAATAAATTGGAAACTCAAAGCATGGCACAATTCAATTAGCCCAAAGGGGAAAGTAAAATGATAGTCAGTTAACGGACTGGCTGTCTGTTAAGATCTACATTAAGAAAATTCTGCATAATGTTCCATTAGATATTGGAAAGCTTGCACAGATACACATACTCCCTTTCACTGAGGAGAAAATAGAGGCTTCATGAAAAGTAGCAACAGGCAAAGCTCAGAGTAGAAGGCAAAGTCACAGATGTAAGCATCTGCCCTATGCCCATAATTCTGCACTGACATGTGGCTTTCTAAGAAGATTGTTATGGGTGACAAGAAAAAAGTTAAATTTATGGCCTCTTTCTAATTGTGATTCTTACAGACATAATGGTACATAGACATTGTGGCACACATTCATTTATAAAATATTCCGTTTGATCTTCACTGCTCACATAGATAGTTGTTCTCTTTCACTGAAGAAAAGATGCATGCATGCACATGCTCAAACACACACACATACATGCGCATAAGCTCACATGCTGAGACATACATACATATGCACACACACATACATGAAATGCATGTACACAAACACAGGCATATACAAACATGCACACATACATACACACATACACACACATCCTGCCATGTATATTTAGCATTGCTCATATGTGTGTATGTGTTTAAGGCTAACCATGTACAATTAAGCTCTTAATTAATTAATCTTAATTGATCATTAAGATTCTTAACAATTTCCAGCTTCTGGCTATTATAAATAAGGATGCTATGAACATATGAGGCTATGCCAGTGCCTGGCAAATACTAAGTGGATGTTCACAGTCATCTATATGATGGAACACAGGGCCCCACAGGAGAAGCTAAAGAAAGTACCCTAGGAGCTGAAGGGGTCTGCAACCCTATAAGTGGAACAACAATATAAACTAACCAGAACCCCCAGAGCTCATGTCTCTAGCTGCATATGTAGCAGAAGATGGCCTCATCTGCCATCATCGGGAAGAGAAGCCCCTTGGTATTGCAAACTTTATATGCCCCAATACAGGGGAACACCAGGGCCAAGAAGTGGGAGTGGGTGGGTAGGGGAGCAGGGCAGGGGGAGGGCATAGGGAATATTTGGGATAGCATTTGAAATGTAAATTAAGAAAATATCCAATTAAACATATTAAAAGATTAACAATTTTAATAGAGAAATCATCATAAGATGAAACCTTTAAAATGAGTAAAGCTTTCTAAACTTCTGACTTATTTTATACCCAGGATCTATTTTTAAATTTTTAAAAGCAAAATATTCATATGTTAGAGGAAGTTAGAGTTGGAAGAACCATGAAAAAAATTAGATCTGATGAAATATAATACTTGTGTGTATATGTGAATGTCACTAACATTGTTAATTTCTTCATTTGGCAATGCTTTACCTACTTGAACTTTATATGTAATTAAGGTAGCCATGTTTATTAAGGTCATAAATACATGAAGACATTGATAACTGATATAGGCTTAAAATTACAAGTGATTTCAGATTTCCTCATCTTCCCATTATGAGAAGAGTCTTCTGTACAACCCTCAAGAAAATTTGCTCCTAAACTCTGGCACCTCCCAGACTCACTATAAATCTGAAATGCTAATTAGTTTTCATTCTGTAAGACAGTTATCACATTTGTTCTTGTCCATACAGGGATTCGGGTCACATTGGAATGTCTAGTTGTCATTTCCCTTTTTAATTCCAGTAAATCCCTATTGTACTATTAAAATATTTGTTGCAACCAATTTGCTCATTTTATCTGATTATCTAAAAAGCATTCAGGGACCCTTGGTCATATCACCCAGGGAAACTGTTCGTCATTTCTTTCAGGCTTACAGCCACAGTTCGGTTTCTCTTTGTATGTAGATAAGTATATGTTCATATATGCATATAAATGTGTACATATATTTCATTTCACTCTCAAACCTACCAGCACTCACCTCCTCTGCCCTTAAATCTTTCCCCTACTTATGGGTTTTGGTTTGGTTTATTCTCTGAGTTTAATCGGGACTACGTGTGTGATCCTGAATTGAGAACTAATCATGAGAACCTGGTGTGCTCACCAATAGTTACATAACTGTTATTACGCTTTGCTTTCTCCCAGAACCAGTTGGTTGTCAACAGAACTGTAGTGTGTGGTAGAACCTGTGAATGCATTCCCTCTCCATAGCTTCCTGATAGGAGGGCCTTACCTCCTTGCCAGTATGGTACGAAGAACTCAGGAACTCAGAGATGTTGAGTTCATGTCTCCTTAGGGGAAGAAATTTCAAAACACTTCTTCCCACCTTATTTATTTATTTATTTATTTACTGCCTTCTCTTCCACAATCTTCAGTGGGCCTTGATGTCTTATTGATGCTTGAACTTCCTTCATTCTCAACCCCATCCGCGGCCATGGGTCTTTGCATTTATCTGTATTCACTACAAGTAGGAGCTTCTTCACTTAAGGTTTAGGTTTGACAGTAGCCTTTGTGGGAGTCAACACATTTAGTGAGTACTTCAATGCTCTGTTGACTCAGCCAAGCAGCCATATTGTGTCCCCTCTGAAGGTCATACATTTGAGACTGGTTTTGTAGATTTACACATGGATTTCCTCTTGTTGAATGACTTCAAAATTCAATTAGACAGTGATTGATTTTCCCCCTAACAGTTGTGCCCTAATGAAACTAACAAGTGCATCTTGCCTGACTGGTTCCTACTATAGAGTTTACAGAGTTCCTTTGGCGCCTTCACCTCATAGTGGCCTGCACAGTACCATCTGGTTCCAGGAGAGCCACCTATTAGGAAAGAATCATACATGCTAGGTAAAGCTCAGTGACTCTGAATCTTGCATCCAAGGTATATAGTATCCACAGAAGTAGGTTTTATGAGACAGAGCATTGAGTTCGCATGAAAAATGTAGTAGAATTTGTTTCTCTCATCCTAGTGAAACAAAGTAAGGTATGGTTGCTGCAAGATATTAGGTAACCTTGTATTTTTTACACCCCTTAAATCTTTCCTATGAGAGTGAAAAACTGCCTTTGTTTTAAGCTAAGTGTTCTTTAGGGACATGAGTGTCTATATTTTATTAAAACATTACATATTCTATTGTTCCTAAAGCTAAGTCACTGGGTTCTTGCAACATCTTTAGATTTCCCCAATGTTGAGATTTACTTAGACTAAAATATAAAATAATGTCATGCCTTTCACATGTCCAAAGTACAATTAGATGATGAAAATATGTATTTTGTCTAATTTTAGGCAAGTGAGAAACCTCTGAGAGGATAAAATGTGATTAAGTTGGACATGGTAGTTGATATTATTCAAGTATGTAACTATGAATGTTAAACACACTATGTCTATAAGACATGGCTGACAGCTAATCATAATCACAACCTTGCTATGAATATAAAATGTGCGTCCAATGCATAGAACATATGTTAAATAGGTAAATGTATATTCCTTGCTGATGTATTTAACTCATCTGTGTGTTCAATCAGCAATGTTTTTGTTGCTAGAAATGGAATAATAGGTGGGGAAAAGCTGCCTTCCCTTTTATGATATAATGAGCTCGAAGGCCATTTATTAGTGTCTTTGCATTCATCTTTTCCTATTAATATCTTAAAATTGATTTCATAAAGGCACATTAAGATGGGCATTGTTTTAAAATAACTGATTAACAGACATGAGAATTCGTCATGGAACTTCTGGCCCTTGTATAGACAAGTTTTCATGATGTGATACCCAGGCATTTCTGTGCCATTTTAAGTAAATGTGATATTTAAAATCTGCAAGGATCTGTGTTGTTCAACCATGGAGAGCCATCAGAAAGACAAGCCAATATAAAATGAAGTAATACAGGAATAAAGATATGTCTTTTGCCGTGTCATACCTGCATTTCTCAGCCACTGCCTACAGATCTGTGGCCCTTTAGACTCTGCCACGTCTCTGCTATTTGCTAGCTTCAGGCCCAGAAGCTGATCTTAAAGAGTCAAATCTTCAGAAGCCTTTTTGAATTCAAGCCTGCAGGGCTATCATTTCCCCCCCTCTCCTCACTATCGATATCATCACAGAAATTCAGCAATGATAAGAAGGCAGGGCAAAGATCAAAAGTCAGACCAATTCAAAGATGGGTGAATCAGACCAGAGTAATCAATAGCAAGTCAGACTATGCTCTTGGCTAGAAAGATTCAAAATATGATAGTAGAATTAGGAAACATTTGCCTATGAATTTCAGTGACAACAGAAGCCAGGGCTTAAATCTTCACAGCCAAAGACCGAATATGAAACCTTGGAAACTTTAGTTAACCTACTAGTTCAAGGTTTATTTGTTGTTAAAAATAGCTAGAAAAGAAATCAATGGGTTTATGTGGAATACAGGAAGTGAGGCAATATAGATGAAACATGTAACAGTACCTGTTGATTATCTAATATCAAGTAGCCAGTTCTGAAAACATGTATGTACATGTAATTTTAGACAGAGTGAGAAGGGTGTGTTTATAGGCTTAGGAAACACACATGTCACCATCAACAACAACCACAGAAAATTTTAAAGGAAGTCATCGATTTAAAAAAACAAGGGGGAACACATGTTAAGGATTGGAGAGAGGAAAGGGATGGGGGAAATGATGTGATTATAATCTCAAAAAAAATATTGTAAAAATATTGTCATTGGAAATGATAAAAACAAAGAGTATGTTCTACCAAGTGCTTGACTTGGGAAGACAGCTCTGGAAGAGGATGTGAACTTGAGGCAGGTTCAAAGGTTGAAAATATTAAGCACACATAAGCCAGAAGCTGTAACGACATTAGAGCTGATAGGTTGTGTGTTGTGGACAAATTTCCTCACTGTGAAGGCAATGGTCTATCTGGGCCTCATTGTCATCTGCTCAGCGATTCTGTGGAACTGCAGAGTGTAATGCCCTAAAGGCTATACTTCCATTGCAAATTTAGGCTTGCAACACCCTCATTACCATCCATAGAATATCAAAAGGTATGAAGGAAAATACTTATATATTCACAGCAATTAGAGTGCATGCAAGAAGCACTATGCCTCCAATGTTTGAACATAACCACAGTATCATTGCCTTTGTCTCCAGGCAGTGAACAAAGCTGTTTATTTTCCATGGGTGCTCAGTGTTCTTCTGAGTGTCTTCCTTATAAAAATGTTAAATGAATGTGGGTGGGGAAGTGGTTAAGAAATCGTTGCCTTATACCAACACACATAACTATGTGATTTATCTAATAAATGCAAGCCCAGACGCGGTATATTTTGTGGATGTTAATGGCCTGAAATCCCTTTCAGCAGCCGCATTAATCAGTTAGGGATGGGTTATTTTATGGTCTTTAATGGCCTTTGTTGATAGATGGAAAGTTTGTTTACAGATTATTCTTCATTGAGCTGCCATACATTGCAAGCTATGATTCTTAGACGTGCTCTCAAAATACAAATGGTGCTGTGAAGAAATCTGTTCAGAGTTAAATTAAATTAGATAGCTGCATTTTTATGAACCTTAGGTAATAGCCATGATGCTGCCAGAGCTTTTCCTGAGACCATATTGTAGATAAGTCTCAAACACACTATTTTTACCCCCAAGAAATATTTCTATGCTTGTGTGAAACTTTACAACCCACTTGTTCTCGCTCCTGAGTAATTTATGAAGAATACATAATATTTGAAATTTATTTCATAATGCTTGACTGCAATAATGAATATCTGCCTTCAGGTAAGACTTTACCAAATACGTTCACCTCAAAACAAATGAACAACTGTGAAAGTGCCCATTTATATTTTCTAAATGTTTGAAAGTTTAATATACTCAGCTCAGTGGTGAGAGTTTAATAATTGTCTCAGTCAATGTTTTGTTTTGCATAGAATAATTGTTTACTGTACATTTGGGGTGACATTATTCACAGGCTTGTAATACATGGATATTGCTCATCTTGGCTCTAACAGTTTGCTCGCATACATCTTGCAGATTGAGTGTGGAGCTTCATAGTTTGCTTGTGATTACATAGCCTCAGAGTACGTTTTTATTTCTTAGACATTATTTACTCTTAAATTCTCTGCATAAGGACTTATTATGTTTTCTTTCCACTTCCATCCTTTCTAACTTTCCATCCTTTCCTGCTTGGCCCGCTTCTTGTGCCCACCCCCTCCTTCTCTACTTGTACATAAATTATGATAGAAAGCAAGGACTTGGTTTGACAGAATTAAATGAAATCTGATACCATAATTTAATTCCAGGTGAAAGTCAGACTTTTAAAGAACTCAGTGCCTGCCTTCCTCAAAGGTACCACAGAAGCAGATCGTCTTACTTGATGAGCTGCTGCTGTGTTTTGTAGAAAGCCTTGAGAGAACCCTCCCATTCTGAGATCATAGTCATGTTGGCCTCTCTTTGTAATTCTATTACTTTTATGCTATTGGTTAGCAAATCGTAATTCAAAGTTAAGCTTTAATTTAAAATTCTGTATTTGTGTAGTTTTCATGACAACCAAATGACAGAGTTCACAAGGTTTTTCATAGAGTCGTATGAAGGACAGAGTCAGCATGTTTAGCAATGTGAGGGGTTAACACAGACAATTGGGGCACCCATTTTGTTCCTACATTTTTAATAAACTCATTTTTACAAAACACTGTTTATTTGTTAAGATATTCCTATGTTCATTCTATCAAATACAATTAAGGTAATACAAGGTGAAAATCTAAAATCTCTTTTCCCACACAACAGCCCATTACGAGTCCTTACTAAATCAGTGTGGCTTTCTTTCTTTCTTTCTTTCTTTCTTTCTTTCTTTCTTTCTTTCTTTTCTTTTTTTCTTTTTTTTTTTTTTTTGGCTAAGGTAATTTTAATGCCAAGGACCAGAGGTTATTTTATACTATTAACCTGAGACAAAGATAATTTGTATTGTAGACATATTGGCAGAATGTGCAGAAAGTAACTGTATGCCAGTAATCGAGAGATCGCTGCAGTGAGGGAGCACATGCCATGGACAATTGCCAATATCTCCTAATAACACTTATCAGCATCTTCGAGGTCCCTTCCCAATATTTAATATTAGGGATGTAAGATATAGAAGGATCCAAGAAGTTCATTTTAGGGTCATCGGAGAGAGAAAAGTATTAAATAAGAATTAAACCCATCGTTAGTTAATTTTACATCTATGTAGCACATACACATTCTTTTGAAGTCCTACATTACTCTGTGACTCCCAGACCCCTTATATTTAAAAGGTACATCCTAATTGAACTTGAAAATTTAAAATATCTCATACTTCCTGCAAATATTAATGGTGTTGTTTTCTTTTTGTAATTTTCATGAATATTAATGAACTCAAGGACTAAAGACTCTACCACTGGCCTTATTAAATCTTTTCTACTAGTTTAAATTGACATGTATTTTTAACTCACTTCCTTTTTATAGGTATGTTCAATTATCTACATTGGGCCTCAGGGTGACACTGGAATTGTGCAATAAAATATTTGGACCATTTAATTTGATGACTTCTTCTCCGTGTTTTGTATAAAGGTTTCAGAAACTCCCTCAGAGGCTAGAACTAGGTTGGCATGCCTTTGTAGCCCTGTCACTTTTATATTATTGGTGAGAGAATTATATTTAAATATCACATTTTATTTAGCAGTTATATACCTCTATAATCCTCACAATAACCTGATGACAGAATTTTCAACTACTTGCTTCACAAAAAGCATACAGAACAATTTAACTTCATGCACGCATATTTCTTTTCCCTTAAATATTCTATAACATGTTTACCTTTAATTATAGCTTAGTGCATAAACACTGCAGACACCTGGTGGGCCTTCTAACATTATATTGCATTATGCATTGGAAGTCTGTGCCTCAAGTCATGCTGATGTACCTTTGTCTGGGGTGTTGGCCCTCTGATTAGCAATCTGTGTTTCCTTTTACTTGGTTTATGAATGTTTGAAACCTCGTTCCTTTATTTTCCATACTCCTGACCCCCCCACACACACACACATGTAAGATTTTGGTGTCTATTCACTGTAAGGGTAATCTGTATTTTCTTTACCCATATGAAAGCTCTTATGTTCCTCTCCTGAACTCTTGCTTATATGCAAGGCAGTAATCAAAGCCTTTTGTAGCCTTCAGTTCCTTTCCATTGCCCATGGAAATATTTCCATGCCCTTTATGATCAGTCTTAGGAACATGTCCCAACCCCTTAGGATTCACATCCTCCAGGCTCATCATTTTCTTGTCTCTTAAATGAAACTTGCTCTCTGTTTTCTGGGAAGTATTTCTGGAAGTTTCTTGTAGATACTTGTTGTCTTAGTCAGGGTTTCTATTCCTGCACAAACATCATGACCAAGAGGCAAATTGGGGAGGAAAGGGTTTATTCAGCTTACACTTCCATACAGCTCTTCATCACCAAGGAAGTCAGGACTAGAACTCAAGAAAGTCAGGAAGCAGGAGCTGATGCAGAGGCCATGGAGGGATGTTCTTTACTGGCTTGCTTCTTCCTGGCTTGCTCAGCCTGCTCTCTTATAGAACCCAAGACTGCCAGCCCAGAGATGGTCCCACCCACAAAGGGTCTTTCCCCCTTGATCACTAATTGAGAAAATGCCTTACAGTTGGATCTCATGGAGGCATTTCCTCAATTGAAGATCCTTTCTCTGTGATAAATCCAGCTGTGTCAAGTTGACACAAAACTAGCCAGTACACGTGTGATCCTTTGCTTCCTCACCCTTGAGAGTTATACTCCAAGAGCAGTGTTTGCTACCTGGGGTTAAAATTATGTGGCCACCATGTCTCACTACAGCAGGCAAGCTACAAGTTGGTAAGAATAAAATTCTGAGAATGGATTCTTTCCAATATGGCTTCCCTCTCTGCCCTTTCTTTACTTCAGTACTCAACCCAACTTCCCAAGATTCTCCCCGGGGAACTGGATACAAACACTGAGAGCAATGTAGCATGTTGAGATGATGATCAGGGTTCAAGTTTAGCCTGCTTCCCACTTGACATAGGGAGTTTGTGGCCAGCTATGCACTAGTACAGAAAGTTATGACTTCCGGTGCACTCCTGCTCTTCCTATCCAGACAATATCCTCAGAGCTTCCTGCAGGGAAGAAGTCATAACACACCTAATGTCCTTGCCTTTTCCACTTCTCTTGAGGAGCTAGCTTCTGGCTCCTATCTTTGACAGCTGGATCATGAACATGCTGGATTCTCAACACCTAACACAGGACCTGTAACACAGGAGATGCCCTCCATCTTGATTACGTGAATGAAGTCCATAGGCTCTACTCTGAGAACAACTCATAACTAAATCAGAGTATCCACATGTTTTCTTAATCCATTAAAATTCACTTTCCAGCAAAATGAGGAAATGATTCCCTTTCTCTATCTTCCAATTGAATGAATCAGTAATAATGTCTCTTTATAGAATGAAAATTCTATAGTTTGTCCAAGTATAACCAAATGCTATAATCTGGATCTAATTTTCCTGAAAACAAGCCTTGAAGGAGAAAATATATTCTGATTTGGTTTAATAATCAGTTTAAAGAATCATAACTTCCCTTTCTGGGCCAAGATACTTACTCTACACTGAACTATCCAGCATTGGTTGATAACAGTGAGGTTAACTCTCTGAGACAGAAGATGAAATGTACAGTTTTCAGATTTGAAGTATTCTATCTGCTAGAAAGCAAGACTATTTCCATTTAGTGAGCTTTAGGATATGAATAATCACAACAGAGAAGAAGGAAGTGAGTTGATAATAGGCATGAATTTGCCTCTCATGTTTGCCAGAGTTGATGGGATTTGTATCTGTTATGCTAATAGAAACAAAAGATGGGAGACCCTGCCTTATAAAATTTACTTTTTAAAAATCATAATTCTTTTTTGAGAGGTGATAATACCATAAAAAGGCAACAACACTTTTTGTTGCAACTGAATTATTGCTATAAGGTCAAGAAAAGAGGCTCTAATATTTGATCTTTGCTTATAGCAGTTTCTCTGTAGAGTAGTTGGTCAGAAAACTACTTATTTTAGATCCTTTTAATTGACTAACAGTTTTGTTCAATAACTGAAAAACATTAGGATTCTTGAGACTGGAAATTTCTCCACTTGGGAATTTATACAACAGCCTCTTTGGGATTACCAATACTAAGAACTGGAAGACATTCTCACCAAATTAATGTCTCCATTAAGGAAGTTTAGCTCGTGTATCTGGTGGGAGTGCTGGCTAGCTCTTTCAGACTAACCCTGTAAAGTAGCTCATTTCTTGGGTCCTTTAAAGCTTTCTCAGAAACAGGAAGCCTGTGAATCTAGGTTCTTGAAACCATTTTTAAAAAGGTTATACAGTACAGTGTAGTCATATATTGTTAGGTTCTCAAGGATACTACCTGGTATGTTTTATATTTGTTTATTCAACATTTATATAATAAACCAAGCCTACCATTGGGTCAAGACACTCTCATGCTTAGTATGATTAGCTTTCTCTTTCTTCATAGCCATGTATTTTATATGCATAAACTGTTTTTTCATAAGGAACATTGGACTATACCACGTTTGTTTTGATTTCTGATTTGTTTTCTAAGTGATTATTATTTATTTAATTTTTAAATATTTTTTAAATTTTATTTTATTTTTAATTTTTTACATGCCATATTCCATTCCATTCCCTGCCCCTCCTATCCACCCTTCATCTGCTCCACATCCCACAACTCTCCACCTCACCCTGTCTCCATGTGCATGCCCCACCCACACCCATCCCACCTGACCTCTAAATTCTCAGGGGGCCCTCCAGTCTCTTGATGGTTAGGTACATCATCTCTGAATGAAAACAGACCCAGAAAGTCTCTCCTGTATAGGTGTTGGGGGCCTCATATGAGCTGGTGTATGCTGTCTGTTTGGTGGTCCAGTGTTTGAGAGATCTCAGGGGTCAGATTAATTGAGACTGCTGGTCCTCCTACAGGATCATCCTTCTCCTCAGCTTCTTTCAGCCTTCCCTAATTCAACAACAGGGCGCAGCTTTTTAAAAAAATTAAACGTATAGAAATTGAAATAGAGTTACATTACTTTTGCACTCCTGTTCTTTCCTATAGTTCCTCTCAAAAACTCTCCCTCAAAGCCCTCCATTGCCCTTACTCTCAAATTGGTTGCCTCCTTTTTGATTATATATATATTTTTTCTTAGATAAGTCTTATAAAGTTTAATATGAAAATGGAATTTAAAAAAAATCACACTTCAAAATTAGCCAGACTGAAAGTAAATATATTCCAATGAGCTTCCACACAGAGTGGTGTTTAGGACAGGCCCTTTAGAGCTTCACTGGACTTTACATTTCCACTATTGAACGTATTATTTATGCACTTATCCATTGCCCAAACCAAACAAAATCCATGTCAAAGTTAGAACTAGAAAAACAATTGGTTTTATATTCCCTTTCATAATAGAAGAAAAAATCCAACACATAAATATATGTAATAGAGTTGAATTTGGAAGTTTTTTATTGGATATTATCTTTCTTTACATTCAAATGTCATCCCCTTTTCTGGTCCTCCCCCCCGGAGCCCCCTATCTCACCCCCCTCCCACCTGCTTCTATGAGGGTTCTCTCCCATCCACCCACACACTCCCACTTCACCTCCCTAGTATTCCCCTATGCTGGGTCATAGAGCCTCCACAGGACCAAGGGTCTCTTCTCCCTTTGATGTTCAACAAGGTCACCTTCTGCTACATATGCAGCTGGAGCCATGGTTCCCTCTATGTGTGCTCTTTGGTTGATGGTTTAGTCCCTGGGAGCTCTGGGGATATCTAGTTAGTTGATATTGTTGTTCTTCCTATGGGGTTACAAACCCCTTAGCTCCTTCAGTCATTTCTCTAATTCATCAATTGGGGTTAACTAACCCTATGCTCAGTCTAACAGTTGCCTGCAAGCATCCACCTCTGTACATGTCAGACTCTGGCAGAGCCTCTCAGAAGACAGCTATATCAGACTATTCCGCACCTACCCTGACCAGCAGGTATTAGATGCAGAACAACCAGGTTCCTTCTCGAGGCGGTTTACTCAGGATACTTGATGAAGTTACAGCTTGTGGAAAAACGGCAAAATAGCCCCCAAACCCACTGGGAGCGGCCATATAAACCCTGTCCTGGCCTATAGCAAGATGCCACATGGCTCCTGCTCATACGCTAGGTAAAGTCGAGCCTCAGATCATGCCACTGATGACATAGCCTTATGCCATATCAGGAGCTGTCCACGTCATTAAGGCTGAGGCGATCGGCTCCATCTTTAAGGCACTGCAGCAAGGCTCTCCACAGCCCAAATTAGGAGCTGTCCACGCCATTAAGGCTGAGGCTCTCCACATCAGACCCCTGTCAGCAAGCACTTTTTGGCATCCACAGTAATGTCTGGGTTTGATGACTATATATGGGCTGGATCCCCAGGTGGGCAGTCTCTGGATGGCCTTTCCTTCAGTCTCTGCTCCACACTCTGTTTCTGTAATTCCTTCCATTGGTATTTTGTTTCCCTTCTCAAGAAGGACCAAAGCACCACACTTTGGTCTTCTTTCTTCTTGAGCTTCATATAGTCTATGAATTGTGTCTTGGATATTCTGACCTTTTTGGCTAATATCCACTTATCAGTGAGTTCATACCATGTGTGTTCTTTTGTGATTGGGTTACCTCACTCAGGATGATATTTTCTATTTCCATCCATTTGCCTAAGGATTTCATGAATTCATCATTTTTAATAGCTGAGTAGTATTCCATTGTGTAAATGTACCACATTTTCTATATCCATTCCTCTGTTGAAGGACATCCAGGTTCTTTCCATCTTCTGACCATTATAAATAAGGCTACTGTGGACACAGTGAAACATGTATCCTTGTTAAATGTTGAATAATCTTTTGGGTATATGCCCAGGAGTGGTATAGCTTGGTCCTTAGGTAATACTATGTCCAATTTCGGAGGAACTGCCAGACTGGTTTCCAGAATGGTTGTACCAGTTTGCAATCCTAACAATGGAAGAATGTTCCTCTTTCTCCACATCAATGCCAACATCTGCTGTCACTTGAGTTTTTTATCTTAGCCATTCTGACTGATGGGAGGTGGAATCTTAGGGTTGTTTTGATGGGCATTTCCTTGATGACTAAGGATGTTGAACATTCCTTTAGATGCATCTTGGCCATTAGACATTCCTCAGTTGAAAATTCTTTGTTTAACATGAAGCTCAAGAAGAATGAAGACCAAGGTGTGGACACTTCGCCCCATCTTAGAATTAGGAACAAAGCACACATTGAAGGAGTTACAGAGACCTAGTGTGGAGCTGAGACAAAAGGATGGACCAACCAGCGACTGTTGCAGCCAAGGATCCATCCCATAATCAACCACCAAATGCAGACACTATTGCACACGGCAGCAAGATATTGCTGAAGGGCCCTGATATAGCTGTCTCATTTGAGGCTATGCCAGTGCCTGGCAAACACAGAAGAGGATGCTCACAGTCAACTATTATATGGAATACAGGGTTCCTAATGGAGGAGATAGAGAAAGTACCCAAGGAGCTGAAGGGGTCTCCAACCCTATAGGTGGAAGAACAATATGAACTAACCAGTACCCCCAGAGCTCCTGTCTCTAGCTGTGTATGTAGCAGAAGATGGCCTAGTTGGCCATCATCGGGAAGAGAGGCCCCTTGGTCTTGCAAATTTTATATGCCCCAGTACAGGGGAACAGGGCTAAGATGTGGGAGTGGGTGGGTAAGGGAGCAGGGCAGGGGATGGGGGAGGGTTTAGAGGACTTTTGGGACAGCATTTGAAATGCAAATGAAGAAAATATCTAATAAAAATTGGGAAAAAAGAAAATTCTTTGTTTAGCTCTGTACCCCATTTTTAATAGGTTTATTTGATTATCTGGAGTCTAACTTCTTGAGCATTGTTTATATTGGATATTAGCCCTCTATCAGATATAGGATTGGTAAAGATCTTTCCCCAGTCTTTTGGTTGCTGATTTGTCCTGTTGATAGTGTCCTTTGCCTTATAGAAGCTTTGCAGTTTTATGAGGTTCCATTTGTCTATTGTTGATCTTAGAGCCTAAGACAATTTTAACATACATATTTATATGTGTGCAAGTGTGCATGCAGATAAATTTTACACACGCACACACACACACACACACACACACACAACTACTGAATCCATTTTTATTTTCTATGTATAAATGGTTTCAAGACTGACCACTCTTCATTGGATAGCCACTCAGGGGCTTCATCCCTGAGAAAGGCTAATTCTTTTTCCCTGGTAGTCATTAGCTGCCTATAGTTCTTTTTCTAGAGGTCAGATTCTTTGAAATTTCCCCCTTCCACATTAACATGTCCACTGATACTGCCATTGTTTAGGTTGTTTATGCAACCATTTCTAGGACAGACTGTTTTACCAGACTTCCTGGTATTTTGGCTCTAATCATCTTTCCACCTCACCCTCCACAATGTTCCCGGAGACAAAGGGGCAGGAGCTGGGGTGTAGGTATACTCATTGGGGCTAGACTCCCCACAATCTGTTGATGCATTGTGTCCAGATGTGGTTTTCTGTGATGGTCTTGATATGCTGTAATGGGAGGATTCTTGATGAGGGTTTGGTGATAAGGTTGCTACAATTATCTGAGGTTATAACGATACTGTTTAGAGTGAAGCAAGAAATTGTGCTGATCTAGCAGGATGATACTAGTAGATTCTTTTCTAAGGTCAATGACCTCACTAGCTCATAGATATGAGGTTTCCAGTACCAGGGACGATTTTCCTCCTTGTCAGTGGGCTTAAAGTCCAATTAGACAGCAGTCTGTTACCTCTGACATGTGAGTCTCATCCATTAACCATTATGCTTATCTAGTAATGTTGGTAAGGGCTGTGGTTTATAGACGTTACCATTAGGTAGGACTGTTTAATTGCTTCTATCCTTTGGTGGCTTGCAAGATTTCCTTAGCACTAAAATGATTGCAGGAAAAGAAAATAGCTGATGTTTTAGGTACCATGTACTATTTTGACCCATGTATACATTATTATGTTTACATCTCATTTCCTTATCTCTCTCCTCAAACAGTCACCATCAAGGTACAAGTATTCCAAATCCTTTCTTCTCATATTTACTTATATAAGCTGCTCACTGACAATAGCAGCAGTATCCCTGTGTCAGAGACCAGAAAGTCCATTTCTATGATACAATAACTGTATGCATTGGATTTTTCTTCTCCCACTCACGCTATCTCCTTGTTTCCCAGTCTCTGGCCACTACTCTGCCTTTACCTCCTATGAGCTCATCTTATGCACATTCCATGTATGACTGAGATCTCACTCTGTTTGTCTCCATGTGCTTTGAGCTAATTTCACTCTGTGCAGCAATTTCCAATCCCATCTTGTGACAAATGATGTGACTTTGTTCTTACTTATGGAGCAGATGTGAGTCTGTGTACTTATAAACAGCTTGATTCTAGCTGTCTACCCAAGAAGATCTAGCAGATTTACTTTATCCACATAGTGAAGAGATGGTGATAGGAGTTAGAGAGCTGTACTCTACAAAGACAGTAGATAGGAAAAAATGTAGGGTCTGGTCTGGTTGGAGGAGAAAGCAGTAGATGCTTAGTAAAGGAGAATAAAAATAAATAAAAGCTCACGAGCTACAGAAGACATTATGAGCAAAAGAAAGATTTGATCCACCTCACTGTGAACAGTGTGTTGCTAATGATATAGGATCAAGGTGATTTTATCAGCATTGTGAATTGCATCATCCATTTCACATTTAAGAGAACACTCTTGGTAATATCTACACTGTTTTAATGAAGTATATTTGCTTTTGAATTTTTTATTTAAGTGAGGTATTGGTAAACTGTCAGGTCACAGCACAGACCTTTTGATCAGTTTGAAAGTGTATTTATGCCAGATTCATATGACATTGTTTTTCTAATGAATAAAGCAGTAATAAATTTATTTCCTAATAAATAAAATAAAGCAATGCAAAAGGAACATATGTCTCCGGAGTCAATGTTTCCCATCCACTTTTCATGTAATTCTTAAGTTACAATGGATGGAATTGACAGATACACTTAGTCAATATACTCTCTGCATAGCATTTTAACTTGAAGCAAATGCTAGTGGCTAAATAGATCTATCTGCCTATGAAGGGTGATTTTGCAGGTGCTTAATTATAGCTCCAAGGGTCCATTTGGATGCATGTACATGCTGAGAGCAGAAAACAAAAAGCAATTCTATTCTTTCCAGATGTGTAATGAAAGCCACTGGTGTAACTAGTGTGGACGGCAGTTGTTGGCTGCATTCAAATTCTGATGTTATGGCTGCATCTCTGGTGTGGTTTTTGCTTGGATGTTTTACAAGTATAGGTTTGTATGCCTCTTCCCTCTTAGAGATCAAAATATAAAGGCATTTTCAAATGATGACCTCCTTCTTTTCTTTTCAAGTGCCTTCTTGTATTCATTGAGTACTGTCTACATGACTAAACCTGCAGTGTTTCTTTGAGATATATTTATGTTTTTCCTAAAAATATAGGTGATATAAATGTCTTCTACTTCCTGAAGTAAAGTTGGATAGAGAGTAATTAACCAAATTTTCAAAGTAAACAGAAAGTATTTGAATTCTTCAATCACATGGCGTAATAGTATATGTAAGCCATTGAAAAAAATTTAATTGAAATTAATTGAATGGATCAAACATCAGAGCCTTTGGCTTATTGTCTGTAAAGGCAGTCAAGGGAAAAGTAGCTAATATATCATTCTAACTTTCATACATTACAGTGAATCTGTTAACTAAGATAAATGAAAAGTTGTTTATAATTAATACACTGTTGAAAGGCATAAAGGAAATCTAAACCACAATAGTATTCTGTGTTTGATGAGGTTAGTATTTGTTCTGTATTATTGACTTGATTTGTTATATAAATAGCAAATTGGAGAACATTTTGTTCTCATAGATAAGTGCATAATCTTTCTACAAGATAAAATAAGATATTCAGCATATATGTACATATTTATATCTCATAAATATGTACATAAGTATAGTTCTGATTGTGATCTTATTAACATGCATATTCTTCAACTCTTATTTGACGCCACTAAATATTTACCACCTCTTAATTGCAAATGAGATAAAAGAAGTAATCAAGTTAGAATCAGCAATATATATGGAACTTAGATGTTGTTTTATGTGAATTAAAGAAGATAAAGTTGACTAATACAATAATCTTATAATCCCAAAGGATGAAAATTAAAGTAACTGTATCTTTGAAATGAAGAGTTTTTTAAAACAAAAGTTATCAAGCAATTATAGTGCTATTTTTAGAGAAATGATAGTGATTAGAAAATATGTACATCATAACAGTTATTAATATTATAATACATCTTAGTGTATTTTACTTCAGTAATATATAGATATACATATATGTTATGTGTATGTGTGTGTGTGTGTGTGTGTGTGTGTGTGTGTGTATGAGCTGTTAATCCCAGATCAACCATATAAGCTGTATCATATCACTGAGCCTTTTAAGACAAATTGAACAAATGTTAAGTATGAGATAAGCAACTGCAATGAGTTGATAATTTTAGCACCCTGATTTCAGATTCTACTCAGAAAATAAGAGCAATATGCAATTAAGTATTCTTTGTCCCTTTGAATAATCAATGTCTTTTACATTTTTATACCTAAGATTATGTAATATACTGTATAGGATCATGGAAATACATCATTTAGATGTACAACTTTTCATGAGTCACACTAGTATCCAGGTACTGAACTATATGTATCCCCAAATACAACTGTAAAGTTTGTCATGCTTTCCTAAATATATGTCTATATGGAGGTGTGTGTCTGTTGAACCACATGCTTAGACCCTCCGTGAACACAAGCAGACCTCAACTTCTGCTTTGGAGAGATTTTTTCTTTTAGTTTCTGCTCTTTTGTTTTGACTGAAGACATCCAGCTTCATTACCTACTAATATTGAACATGGTTAACAAAATGCCTGTAGAGACTTATTTACTAATTTTTGTCCTGTGAATACTTAGGTCTATTGCTTAAGAATTAGGTGATCTTTAGACTTTCTCTTTAGTAACATCCTAAATTTTATTTGGAAAAAAAAATCAAAATGTCAGGGAAAATTAAATAAAAGTCCAAATTGAGGCATAGATAATGACTCCTCAAATGCTCAGTGTCAATCAGTGATATCTAAGCATGTATTTCCCAAAATGTTATTCATAGTAGGTATCTACTGAGTCAGTGGGCCAGCCAAATAGTTAAATTACTTCTTTTTTTTTTTACATTTTTATTAGATATTTTCTTCATTTACATTTCAAATGCTATCCTGAAAGTCCCCTATACACTCTCCCCACCCTGCTCCCCAACCCATCCACTCCTACTTTCTAGCCCTGGCATTTCCCTGTACTAGGGCATATAATCTTTGCAAATTAATTCTTATACAACTCTATTTTTCAATGATCAATGAACTAGGAACGATGGATAAATCTCATTGTTGGAGTATTTGATTGACAAAGGTGAAACTCTGAATCCAGTCCCTAGTAACATACACAGTACACACTGTACCCTTGACTGAAGTTCACAAATGATGAGCTTTCCTTTTCTCCTGAGCCAGGAACTAATATGTATTAGTGGGTAGACAGTCAAGACAAGCTGAGAACAGAAACATGGGATTTGGAAAGAGACCAATGCACTGCCAATACCCTTTCTTTCACCAGTTATTAGAGCTATCTTTTATTATCTGAGATACAAAGAGAAAGAGAAAATCTCTCATCAGCTTAATTTCAAGGACTTGCAACTCATTGTAACAACAATCTCAGTGATGAGAGAGGACTAAAAATGAAAAAAAAAAACTTACACCCCTTTTATAAATACATTGTCTTCTGTTTTATGGTCAATTCCTATGCATATTACTTCCCTCTCTGTGTTTTTTGTCTTACCATTTTATAATTCACTCTCAAGGGATAATCCATACATCATATACAACAAGCACTGTAGGAGACTACAGTCTAGTGCTATCAAAAGAATAAAGTTCATGGGCACCTCCTTCTGCTTTGGTTCATCTAGCTCTATAAACACTTACTCAGTATTTTATGGTCCAAAGTGACTATATGGAAAACTATGACTCTCATACACATCAGAAATCCACAAGAATCTATGTTGTGATGGTTTGTGGTGTAAGTTTAGGGGGCTTTTTAAAATTTCCTTCTGCTATAATCCTTCTACTAGATCAGCAGTCCTGAGGGAAGAAAGAAGACTGGAAGGCAGATTAGGATCATTGACAGAGGAGTTATACAATCAAAGCACATAATATACTAGAAAGAATTTGTTTCTGGAACCCTAGACCGTGTGTGATGAACATACACTAATTAAAAATACTATGAAATCATATTCTAAAGAGTGTTCCATTTTATACAACCTCATGGATCTACAGGCTCACTCATCTTAAGACCAGATAGAAAAAAATTAAGACAAGGATGGGAACACATTTGCATTCACTTCACTTCTGGTCTTATTTTCAGATATGTTTCACACTGATAAATATTCATTTCCATGCACTGAGATATGATGTGGCCATATGAACATGTAGGTCCCCAAATTTTATAATAACATTCAAGCATGTTTAAATAAAGTAAATGTAAAAACCCAAGCTAGATAGATCTCCCTATATGTGGTGCCATGCTGAAGAAAAAAGGCAAATATATAGTCCCATGATGCTTTGAGGTTTTTATGTCACAAGGGACATCAGAGAAGGCATTTCTATTTCAAACAGAAAAGCTGATTCTGAACCAAGTACTTTCCAGACTCATAATTATGTTGATGAGAATACCCACGGATCCTGGAGTACTTTACAGATTGTAGCAGTAGTCCTTTGTGGTTCAAAATGCTAGAAATCAATTTCACATAAACTTACAACTTTCTTAGCATTGTCTTTGGTGGATGTACATTTGAAAAGCTGATGCTGAAAACAAAATCCAAAAATAGTTAACATTTTAACCACTACAGGCACTTGTTTCTTCATTAATTGAGCTCATTGGTCAAGATGAAGTAAGTAAATCATAACTGACAAGAGATGAATTAAATTTATTAGAAAATAATAGTTTGCAAATACTAGACTTTTGATGCCAACAAAAATTACCACGTATGTATTTCCAAATTATTTATACCATTATAATTCAGTAAAAGCAAGGACTGAACTTTTAAAGGTGATCTTAATGAATAGATTAAGATTGTTTTTAAGCCTTTGAGAACTGTGTAGACACACAATTCTTTTGAGAAAAAGAAAGATGTCTTTTCATCTTTCTTACCAGTCAAGCAGTACTATCTAACAGATGTGAAATGCAAAATTCAAACTCTTCCTTGGTTTCAAATTATTTTGTATGTTATCATTTTTAACAGAGAAGGTCATTTTGAAAACCTTTTGTGAGAACTCAGTACAAACCCTTTTAAAGTCTTTCCCATCTTTGCTTTTCTGTTCAGTATAGCACCATATATAGAGAGATCTATCTAGCCTGGGTTTTTACATTTACTTTATTTAAACATACTTGAATGTTATTATAAAAATTGGAGGGCCTATATGATCATATGCTCATAGAAGATCCATGAAAATGTTCATCTACATTAAAACATAGAAGTTTTTCTTAAGGTACTCAAAAGCCAGAATATAATAAAGAAAACATATTTGAAATTGAGAATTTTATACTCATTTTATATAAATGGTTGTCAACATCATAATGATTGGGGTAAAACATCTTATTTGTTTACCAAAGATAATTGGCCTTGACACTTTGTGGAATGTGGAAACTTCCAGCAAAAATATCCAGCTCTAAGTTTTGCCAGAGATTCAGAAAACACTTCAAGATTTCTATTAACTAGTAACAGTATTCCACACACAATTTTGATAGTGACTAATACAGAGTGAATAATTACTGAGCAAGTGTAACTCTTTCTAAAGTGCTTGTAAGTCAACAAATGGCATGCATGAATGCATACACCATTAAATTTTCATTTGTCACAATGAATTAAGGCATGCTGTTTAAATGGACTCAGGCTCTGGTACATGACACAAGAGTGCCTGGAAGAGAAATGAATTCAGTGGATCCTATCACTATGAGGCACTTTTGAGAAGATCAAGGCCTGAAAGAGAGATCTGTGAAATATACTATCAGGAATTGGTCAAGTGGGATGATTCTTTCTACTCCTTTGTTCCTGTGAGGCATGAAGCCTGTCCTATATAGATAGCAAGAATCCATTTCAGGACAGACAAATCCTGTCCTATACAGACAGCAAGAAACCATTTCAGGACAGACAGATCCTAGGCTTTATTCCTAAAGTTTGTAGTTTCTTGGGTTTCATAAATGTGATATATTGGCTGAGATTTAATAATTTGTATTGCTGTTAAACATGGTACTGAGTTGAGTTTGGACCTCACCTTAGCTAGCCTCCATATTAATGTTGAAAGCATGGAGTGTATGAACTAAGAAACAAGACTGAAGCAGACTGCATTGTTTTTATTTTCTCAGATCATACAAGTCTGCTTTTTGTTTTCCATTAGATCTTAATTCTTTAGACTTCCTGACATTTTCATTTTTAATGTTGACAGTTTTATTCATCTTCGTGTAAAATTTCTTGTAAGAAGAGACTTTACCTTCAGTAGATGCCATACTCTCTGGAGCCAAATTTATCGATGTGATTTTTGATGTCTGCCTGGCACACAGCATCCATCAATAACATTTGAGAGAACGCAGTTGCTCCTCACAGTGGAATTCAAAGTTTCCTTATGTGAAATATTTTACATGCACCACACCTTAAGCCCAGGGAGTGTAAGGGTCTGATCTGAGAATGAAGTTGGGAAGGAGACTGGCTGAGAGCTTTGATTACTGAAAGAACTAAAATCATTGAACATTTCAGATAAACACTCGGCTACACCTTCCTATTTTTTTTCAATTTTTATTAGATATTTTCTTCATTTACATTTCAAATATTATCCTGAAAGTTCCCTATACCCTCCCCCATCCCCCGCCCTGCTCCCCTACCCACCCACTCCCACATCTTGGCCCTGGAGTTCCCCTGTACTGGGGTATATAAAGTTTGCATGACCAAGGGGCCCTTCTTCCCAATGATGGCCCAGTAGGCCATCTTCTGCTACATATACATCTATAGACACGAGCTCTGGGGGTACTGGTTAGTTTATATTGTTCTTCGACCTATAGGGTTGGAGACCCCTTCAGCTCTTGGTGTAAGCCATAGAGATTCAATCAGCATCCATACTTGACTTGTCTGGATCCAGCTGGGTATTCAACATTGACTTACTCATCTTAGCAGAAAAGTATCAGAAAGAAAGAAGGTTCTATATGAAGGATGCTTTTATTCATGCATCTGTTTGGTAATATCCTGTTGTTAAAAATGATACATTCCCCCCAGAAATGTAAGGCATAATTGCTGAAGGTGATTCCCATAGTTTGGTGATGTATGCTCCATTCCACTTCCTCTTTTACTTCAAATAAATTATCTTCATATGACCAATTATTACTTTTTCAAATCTTGTTTTTTCAGAAGATGCTCTACGAAGAGACCTCCCTCGGCTCAGTATTCATCCCCCTATATTCTATAATTAAACTGAATAATTGCTTGTACAAGTGTGCTAAACCTCTAATGCTAATTTTTATAGAATATTTCAAAACAATAGCTGTATAAACAAGATCATTATATTGATACCCATATATCTTTGGGCACAAATAGAGATGCATTCTAAATCAGTGAAATGCTGAGAAGTCAAATGAGCAAATAAATTATAGAATCATATGTTTAAATTATCAGACTAAGGATAGTAGAGTTGTTAGTGTGAGTGTGTGTTTCTTGATTTTCATTAATGAACTATAATATCCTTCTCTGACTTAAAAATTAGTGGACAGAATGATGGCTTGATTTTTCCAGTTTGACTCTGGCAGAAATACTTCATTGCCTTTAAAGAGCATTGGCCTAGAGCTCCTTAGCAGTTCCCAGCACAATAGATGCTGCATGGAATTAAGGGTGTCTCTGATGCAGGGTCTCAGACATCTCTCTCTCTCTCTCTCTCTCTCTCTCTCTCTCTCTCTCTCTCTCTTACTTTTCTTTTTTAATTTCTGAGTACACTGTAGCTGTTTTCAGACACACCAGAAGAAGGCATCAGAACTCAGTACAGATGGTTGTGAACCAACATGTGGATGGTGGGAATTGAACTCAGAACCTTTGGAAGAGCAGAAAGTGTTCTTAACCACTGAGCCATCTCTTCAGCTCCTTCATATCTCTTAAATTAGCCTCATATGTGTCTCACATGAAACTGAGAACTTCAGCATCCAGTTCTAAATATATTGTTCATGTAGTTCTTGCTACTTTGATACGTTCCTCAGATTTTTATTTCATAATTTATTTTGTTTTTATTCATGTTATGTGTGTACTTTGTTCTCTCTCTCTCTCTTTCTCTCTCTCTTTCTCTCTCTCTCTCTCTCTCTCTCTCTCTCTCTCTCTGTGTGTGTGTGTGTGTGTGTGTGTGTGTGTGTGTGTGTGTGTGCTTGTGGAGATCATCAAATTGTATCAGATACCCTGGAGCCTTCTGATGTAGTTGCTGGGCTTTGAACTCAGGTTTGCTGGAAAGGCAAGTACTGCTAACCAGAATAATCTCTCCAGTACAGACTATTTTCATTGTCTTAAGTATATAGGGATAACAAATAGATTTCTGGGCAGAGGAGAGTAATTCCAATGCAGGAAAATACTGAAGGAACATAGAAAAGCAAATAAATATAAAAATCTATATATCCAAATATAGAGGTAAATTTTTATACATTTAGTGGTAAATCACATTATAACAAGTATGGATATTATAACATTTCTTCATATTCCTTAGTTATACAACCATGACTACAGACTGCATCCAAATATTTTTGGTTGTAAGACATTTTTTATTATTAAATCAGCTTATGTCAAGGACTGAGTTATATGAGATTTGATCTAAGTTATAGTATAATATACAATCTCTTGACATGAAAAAGCTAAGATAGTAAAACCAGTTACCTTGGGCCATTTTGATGAAAGAATTGTTTATTAGTAAACTCTCCCCTAACAGCTATGTCTAAAACATTGTCATTTATGCTAATAAAGGTTGTGTATTTTAAATAATATAGTCTATCATCTGAATTGAATCATTATAAGGCAAAATTGTTCAAAGCAAGATAGGCAACAAGGAATGTTGAATAAACGTACTCATACAGAAAATATTGTAAAAGTTGATCACATAGATTTTGAGACTTGGGTGTTGGCTATCTAACACTGAGAAGAGGAAAAGAGGAAGAAGGAAGAGAGATAAGACATACAGGTGAAATAGCACAGTTCTATGCTTAGGAAGAATAGCCTCTAGCATGTGAGGTCTTGGGGAATACATCATACATGTTTGAACAGATGATAGGGGATTTAGACTATGGTTGAAATAAAGAATAACAAATATTTAAGGTGACTCATGTGCCATTCCCCTCAGCAGGTCATTATGCAAAACAGACGGGAATCACATCATCACAAAATATGTCATAAATATGTGCTCATCTTTAAAATGTTTTATGTTTTCTTAGATTGAAAAATATCTGCACTAAAGATAGCATCTCTCTGAGCACCAATTGTTGCCATATTACATAGTTTTCTTCCATATTATAATGCGTGTGATGAGAAAAGGAAGGTAAAGAATAGATTATTGTGCATCCAGCCCTAGACACATAAGTTTTTCTTTTTAAAATCATGAATAAATAAAGACAAATCAAGAAGAAACATGACATTTTTTCATTATATTAATACTTCAGCTTCTATACTGTGAATATAGGTGACATATGACTATTGACCAAAAAGGAGACTTGGCAATGAATGTGATTCATAATCTCAATTATCCTCAGGTTAGCAAAATTATACACACACACACACACACACACACACACACACACACAAAGTCATATATACATATGTATACATAATATAATATATAATATATAAATATATTTCATATCTAGCATATAAATATATTATATTTAATGTACATTTATATAATATGTATATGATGAGTGTGAATAGTTATATCATTCCAAGAGAAGCAAGCTATAGTCAAATTTGATGAAAAAATAAGATATAAAATATAAAAATATAAATCTAGAAAACTAAAATGTATGGCCATATTTCTTTTCTTTACAAATGAACATAGAACTTCAAAAGTTCTTTAAAGATATACTTATTAATTTATGTGTTTCTAAGCATTTTGACTTCCCATATACATATGCACTGTGAGCAGACCTGGTACTCTTGGAGATCGGAAAGGGGTGAGACTTCCCCTTTAACTGGGGTTGCAAATGATGATGATCCTCTATGGCGGTACTGGGACTTGAACCCAGGATCTTTAAAGAGCTGCCAGTGCTCCTAACCACTGACCATCTCCTTAAGGATCTGAAACCAACTCTATTTACCCTTTTGTCCTATCATACTTTACTAGACTTAGCCCTATATAGAGAAAAGTATGTTAGCAGCCTGCACTCATGCTTTGATGAAATACCCTGTCGAAAGCAGATAGAGGAAGAAAGCATTTATTCTGTTTACAGGTTAGCCCCAGAGATAATGAGCCCATCAAGGTAGGAAGGCGTGGTGGCAGCACACAAAGCCAGATGATCACATTCTCATATATACAGTGGTAGCAGAGAGATCACAGCTTATTGGCCTAGAGCAAACAGAAATGAGAATAGGAAGTAGAGACAGGATATAAACTATCACAGCTCTCCTCATATACTATAATTCTCCAGCAAGGCTGCCCTTTCTAAAGTTCCATTACCTCCCCAAACCATTGACAGGAGATCAAGAGAGGAAAAGCATGAGCCTTTGGGGGACAGTTTCCTTCAAACCATCACACATAGCAATTACAGTATATGATTCAATACATTACCTTTTATTTCTCTGGTTATCTGTTTGAACTTATACTTTCTTCACCATGAGTTCTCAACATGGTACCCTTGGACTAGAGACTAAAGCTTCCTAACAGATTAAACAGTGAAGGAGCTGGAGCTTGTCCCAGACCATGTTGATGGAAGCAATGGATTCCTTTGAGAAGACCCTGGTAGATCATTGCCATCACCTAAGCACATTTAATTAACATGTTTTGATAGACACCATGCATCAGCTGTAGGACTCTGTCTCTGTTCACATTTAAAGGTATTTTTAAATCCCTGCTTAAATCCTTTTCTGTTTACTTCCCTTCTAAATTATCTTTTATTTTGAAGGTTCCAAAAGTAGCAATTGAATCTGTTCATCTTCCTTATATGGATTAGGATCATGCTGTTGTTCTGCTTTTGAAAGGTAAATATCCCATGATGTCACCTCTTACAGACTTTCCAACCATTTGATAACAGTATTGCTAATTATAATCAAAACCCATTGGAGTGAGAGGGCTCAAACAGCAATTGTTTGATCTAGCTTTTGAACTTCTGTATCATAACATAGCAGGTACTTAAATAGTTGTACATAAAGGAATATGTTCTTAGACCTTCTCTTCAACAGGGCCAGCACTGATGGAGATTGTATTTATTGTGAAAAATCAGATTAGATCTGTTGGCAACATCCTTGATATCTGACTTAATCTGAAAATCCCCACCCTTGGTCTCAGAAACAGTTTTTATGTATCCTAATTTGTATAGACTCCACTGAGGCTTTATTTACAGTTGTCATACCCTAAGTTTAGCCTCCTCAGTATCTTCTAATTGGAGTGAACACTTTAAAATAAATTCACCAAGTAAGTAACCAGTATTTCACACTGTTGACAATGTCTTTTTATCATTTCCCACATTAAAATATCTGAGTCTTACTTTGGAAGGAATGTTTAGACACAAAACCTTCCTGACAGCATTTCTACCACCAAAATAAAAATAAAATATAACAGTAAAGCCCTAAGATTATCAAATGATTAGATTATAAATATTGCTTTATAGCTTTTCTTTAAAATATTATTTTAGTGTATTTCCTAGTTTTTAAGTTTACATTTTAATATCATGAAATAATACCATTTGTAACAAATTGCCTAAATGCTGATAGTCTCTGTAAGGATGAATTTTATTTTTAAAATTTTAGAGTATCAGAATAAAATTTCGTTTCTTCTTTAAAAACATGACAAACACACCAGCTTAAAAAGCAATTCAAAATTAAAATAATGTGTTTCTCTCAGATTCTGTCAAAGAACGGCTTTTCAGGAAGAAAAAAAATAACACATCATATGGCAGGAGAGAACTATAAAGTGTGGTTTGAAATTCAGGTCTACACTTCTTAGGTGGTTGAGTTTATAACTAATTAAATCATGAATAACTTTTAAAATGTTTTTGTATTTAGCTTTTCACATCTCTCAAAGAAACACAGTAAAACCAGTGGAGAATAGGTATGTAGGTAAGCTGACATGTGAGTATAGTGGATAATTCCATTGATAGGAAATCATACAACAGAGGGAGAAAAAGCCCTTATGTCAACTAAATATGAAAGATATGCCTCAGTACGTTGGGGTATGTTCCATCCGTTGGAAAGAGGCCAGAGCAAGCCATACTGTGCTGTCTTTCAAATACTAAGTGTGCATATAAAGTTCAATGTAATACTCACTGCAACAAGACATACTCTTCATTAAGTCTGTATTGGTATTTTTTAGGTCTACAAAAGGAGACATGAATAAGTAAATGAAAATTCATTGAATCAAACTGTGGTACATATTATTCTCAGAACTGGTTCTACTGGGTGAAGAGGAACTAAAGTGTTTTAGGAAGAATTGAAAATGTGCTTTGGGAGTCACGTTGATCATGGAATGGGGCGCTGAGCCCTACCTACAGATGGAAATTTAAAAAACAACCAGTGATGGAAAAATCAACAAAGTGTTTACACTAAAGCAAAATTGGCTGAAGCTAGTGAGTGACATTATAAAAAAGAAAGAGCTAAGTTTTGAAAAGATGTTTTAAAATAGCTTTCGGTATAGTATCCTGTCATAGTGTGCCAAATTAGCTACCTCCTTATTAAGCATAATTTAGTATGCTAAGTGAGTATCAGATAGTCTTCCTGATAAGTGTACTTGTGTGATCAGATAAGTGCTGGGTAGGAAAATGACTTTTACACTCTAGAGCCACTTGGGAGCCTCACAGAATAGGCAGGAAGCTCAGCAGGGGTGAAGCCATGCTTGGCAGGGCTCTGCTTCTGCTCATCCTTGTTTGCCTCCTGACAGAGTTATGAAATCACTTGACATTGTGACCCACTTTGATTTCTTTACTGTGGCTTCTAGAGGAGTATGGATAGATAATTATCAAGGTCTCTGAGGTAATTAGAAAATTCCCAATGCAGAACAAATAGTAGTTCTGACACAACATATTGTAGACTCCTTGAACTGCAAAAAAACAGATTTTAAAGGTAATACTGCTTCATGTATGGTCTTGCCAATATATAAACAAATGATAACTATGCATTCATTTTGTGACACAATGAAAAGTTATAATGATATGGAGTAATTATGGGATTTATGAAATGATATAATACCAGTTATAATTTAGTTACATTTAGATTTCAAGGACTTTATTAAAATGTTATGGAGATGATCCCTGTGCCAATTCTTAGAGCAACCAACTCTCAGAAAAACCATCAGAGCATGATCATAGGAGCAAACAAGTTTTCATTCTTTAAGAATTATGAAAGTCACTGAAGAGAGAATGTAAAGGGCTGGGGCGGGCTGGGGCGGGCTGGGGAGGGCAGGGGCTGCAGGAAACTGGATTAGAAAAAGGGAATAAGGAAGTGAGGGATTGGGGTTGGAGACAGTGAATAAGAAGATGGGAGTAAAGAGAGAATATAGAGAGAAAGAGGAGATAAGGCAGTTGGGAGGACAGGAGATAAGGCAGACTAAGATAAAATATTTGCCAAAAGACCAAGGGCTAAGCAAGGGACTGGCTATTCAAAACAACAGCCTTCTCTTAAAAGGTAGTCTGTCAGCATTTTCAACAAATGGTTATCATGTAGAAGAGTGTGAATTGATCCATTCCTATCTCCTCGTACAAAGCACAAGTCTAAGTGGATCAAGGAGCTCCACATAAAACCAGAGACACTAAAACTTATAGAGGAGAAAGTAGGAAAAAGCCTTGAAGATATGGGCACAGGGGAAAATTTCTGAACAGAATAGCAATGGCCTGTGCTGTAAGATCAAGAATCAACAAATGGGACCTCATAAAATTGCAAAGCTTCTGTAAGGCAAAAGATACTGTCAACAAGACAAAAAGGCCACCAACAGATTGGGAAAGGATTTTTACCAATCCTAAATCTGATAGGGGAACTAATATCTAATATATATACAAAGAACTCAAGAAGCTGGACTCCAGAAAATCAAATAACCCTATCATAACATGTGGTACAGAGCTAAACAAAGAATTCTCAACTAAAGAATACCAAAGGGCTGAGAAGCACCTGAAAAATGTTCAACATCCTTAATCATCACAGAAATGCAAATCAAAACAACCTTGATTCCACCTCACACTACTCAGAATGGCTAAGATAAAAAATTCAGGTAAGAATGAGGAGAAAGAGGAACACTCTTCTATTGCTGGTGGGATTGCAAGCTGGTACAACCACTCTGGAAATCAGTCTGGCAGTTGCTCAGAAAATTGGACATAGTACTACTGAAGGATCCAGTAATACCTCTCCTGGGCATATACCCAGATGTTCCAACTGGAACACATGCTCCACTATGATCATAGCAGCCTTATTTATAATAGCCAGAGATCTGGAAAGAACCCAGATGTCCCTCAACAGAGGAATGGATACAGAAAATGTGGTACATTTACACAATGGAGTACTACTCAGCTATTAAAAACAATGAATTTATGAAATCCTTAGGCAAATGGATGGATCTGGAGGATAGCATCCTGAGTGAGGTAAACCAATCACAAAAGAACTCATATGATATACACTCACTGATAGGTGGATAATATCCCAGAAACTTAGAATACCCAAGATACAATTTACAAAACACATGAAACTCAAGAAGAAGGAAGACCAAGGTGGATATTTCGATCCTTTTTAGAATGGGGAACAAAATACCCATGGAAAGAGTTACAGAGACCAATTTTGGACCTGAGACTGAAGGAAGGACCATCCAGAGACTGCCCCATCCAGGGATCCATCCCATAATCAGCCACCAAACCCAGATACTATTGCATATGCCAGCAAGATTTTGCTGACATGACCCTGATATAGCTGTCTCTTGTGATGCTATGTCAGTGCCTGGCAAATACAGAAGCAGATGCTCACAAGCATCTATTGGATGGAACACAGGGCCCTCAATGGAGGAGCTAGAGAAAGTACCCAAGGAGCAGAAGAGGTTTGTAACCCTATAGGAGGAAGAGCAATATGAACTAACCAGTACCCCCAGAGCTCATGTCTCTAGCTGCATATGTAGCAGAAGATGGCCTAGTTGGTGATCATTTTGGATGAGAGGCCCTTGATCTTGCAAAGATTATATGCCACAGTACAGAGGAATGCCAGGGCCAGGAAGCAGGAGTGGGTGGGTTGGGGAGCAGTGCAGTGGGGGAGGGTATAGGGGATTTTCAGAATAGCATTTGAAATGTAAATGAAGAAAATACGTAATAAAAATTGTTTTTAAGCCGGGCGTGGTGGCGCACGCCTTTAATCCCAGCACTCGGGAGGCAGAGGCAGGTGGATTTCTGAGTTCGAGGCCAGCCTGGTCTACAAAGTGAGTTCCAGGACAGCCAAGGCTATACAGTGAAACCCCTGTCTCGAAAAACCAAAAAAAAAAAAAAAAAAAAAAAAAAAAAAAAAAAAAAAAAAAAAAAAAAAAAAAANTGCTATAAATAGACAATAACTGGCTATTGCTGGTTTCCAGAGAGGTATAAGTTAAGCCAGCCTTAAGTGGGTACATTGACCTAGTCCAGGCACAAAGGCTGGTCTATACATTTAGAAGCACAGCTTCTTGGATGCATGCTTGGATATGACGGAGTGTATGAAAAAAGTCTGTAATGGCAATATGCATTAGTTGGGTTCTTTAAAGTAACAGATCTTATAGAATGAGTTTATCTATGTAGAGAATAGATTTGTTAGAATGACTTACAGGTTGTGGTGCAGCTAATCCAACCATGTCTTATCAATGGAAGGCCTAAGAATCCATTAGTTGTTTAGTACATGAGACTGGATATCTCAGTTGGTCTTCAGGATATGTCAGAATGCTGAAGAAGTAAACTCTCATGCCAGTGAAGGAATGGACTTGCTAGTGAGGTAAGAACAAGCAACAGCAAACACTTCCTTTTTCCATGTACTTATATATGCTTCTAGTAGAAGGCATGGCACAGATCTTGACTAGGAGTATGTCTTCCAAAGTGGAGAGCATAGACTGAAAGAAAGGCTATCCAGAGACTGCCCTACCTGGGGATCCATCCCATATACAGTCACCAAACCCAGACACTATTGCAGATGCCAAGAAGTGCTTGCTGACAGGAGCCTGATATAGCTGTCTTCTGAGAGGCTCTGCTAGAGCCTTACAAATACAGAGGTGGAAGGTCACAGTCAACCATTGGACTGAGCATGGGGTCCCCAATGGAGGAGTTAAATAAAGGACTGAAGGAGCTGAAGGGGTTTGAAACCCCATAGCAAGAACAATACTATCAACCAACCAGACCCACCAGAGCTCCCAGAAACTAAACCAGCAACCAAAGAGTATGCATGGAAGGACTCATAGCTCAGCCACATATGTGGCAGAGGATGGGCTTGTCAGGCATAGGTGGGAGGAAATTGGTCCTGGGACGTCTTGATGCCTCAGTGTAGGGGAATGCCAGGGCAGGAATGTGTGAGTGGGTGTGTGGGTGGGG
>CACVCL010020861.1:0-73857 GCA_902729485.2 Mus minutoides
AGCATCTGTTGTCACCTGAATTTTTGATCTTAGCCATTCTTACTGGTGTGAGGTGGAATCTCAGGGTTGTTTTGATCTGCATTTCCCTGATGATTAAGGATGTTGAACATTTTTTCAAGTGCTTCTCAGCCATTCGGTATTCCTCAGTTGAGAATTCTTTGTTTAACTCTGTGCCCTACTTTTTAATGGGGATATTTGACTTTCTGGTGTCCACCTTCTTGAGTTCTTTATATATATTGGATATCAGTCCCCTATCTGATTCATGCCTAGCTTTTTCACATAGATTCTGCGGGTGGAACCCAAGTCCTCCTGCTTACTAACAAGTGTGTCACTAACTGAGCTATCTCCTCATCCCCTGGCCTTATAGTCTTTAATCTGAAGAAAGGTGGGCAGTCTAGAAAGACTGGGCTTAAATTGTAAGTGAGATTGGACAAATTATTTCATGTCTAGGAGCATTAGACTGACCTCTCATGTGCAAACTCTTCAGCATCACAGGGTAATACTGGCTACAGGACAGTGTCTGCTGGTGCCACTTGACAGCTCAAACAGAAAGGAAACAAATGTACCCCTTGCCAGCATGTCCTCCACCGAGCTCCTCACTTTTAGCATGATTTAAGGTATCAGCCATTCAGAAAAGAAGCTTTTTCAGAGAGGTCCACCAAGGGGCTGCAACTGCTCTGGCTTCAGGTCTCCAAAACCAGTGCATTTTGCAGCCTGGCTGCTCATACACATTCCTCTTTCTTCTTACCCTTCTTGGGTGTAGCACACTCCATGGCTTGCCCTGGCATGTACCTGGATTGTAACCCTTTGCTCACCCCTGCATGAATTCTGTGTACTTGGAGATAGTTTTCACTCAGTTTTGATCTACCAGGTTGATTCATTTCTTTTGGCTGTGATATTTTTATCTTAAAATAGGGGAAAGATGGCGCCTTATGAAGCAGGGGGCAAATCCTGACACTGGAGAGGTTTTAGCGCAGTGTAGGGGAGGCGTTAGTGCCTATGAAGTTGGCTCTGCTGTGTTTTCTTTCTAGATGGAACACTATGTCTCAGACTCTCAAGGTGTGGTTTCTGGACCCAAAGATCACCATCAATGGAGAACGTGCAGGAAATGAGACCTCTCAGGCACCACAGAGTGCCACCGAATCTGAAGTTCAGAGATGAGACCTGTCGGTCTGAGCCTACATTTTAAAAAGGTTTTTAACTAAAAAGTAAACTTTTATTAAACATTTTCTTAAAATTTCTCACACAAATACAATGTATTTAGGTTAAATCCCCTCTTCTGATTCAACTTCCTGCAGTGCATCCCCTCCTCCCATTTTCCTACAACTTCATGTCTTCTACTCTCTTGTTTCCATAATACACTGAGTGCAGTAGGTGCTGTCTATGTGCATGTGGATGTCGTTTGTATATGTGTGTGCATGCATGTGTGTGTATGTGTATATGTATGTGTGTGCATGTGTGTATGTGTGTGTGTGTGTATGCATGTGTGTGCATGCATGTGTGTGGCAGGGGCCAGCCCCAGTGTGGGGTGTTTCTTCTTGTCAGTTCTTCTTGAGGCAGTGGAGGGGGAAGAGCATAGGTGGAGGGTAAGACTTTGTCTTACAAGAAATTTAAGGTTGCTGTATAATAAGAAGTTTACTTATCTAAGTTACTATGCTATTGTAACTGACCTGCATTCTGTGATCCTCTGAGGGCAGAAACTGCAGTCTCTGGCACTTAGCACCTCATCCTAAAACAGCAGAAGATTAAGTAAAGGATTAATTGCTAGAGCCTTTTCCCTATTGTCCAGATGCCTCTTGCTTGTCGGGCTAGGGGGAAGTTTGGAGCAATAAACTTCTATTGAACCAGGGGAAGAGAATAACACTTGCAGAAGGAAAAACATTTACATAAGCAAATATACATAATCTCACATAAATTCATATTCAGCGTCATTCATTGCTACATCCACTCCAGTAGTGACAAGCGCAACAGGCCCTCCAAACCTGGGTGCTGTCCCAAGGCGAAAAGTTCACAGAAACTTAGTCTCCTGGAACAGTGGCATCCTGTATAAAGAATGCTCCAATGTCCTTGCTTTAGTTGGTAAACAGATCTGTGTGCTTTCCCTTAATATTGCTTTATTATAAGTGCTCCTAAGGATTGATTTTTTGACATATAGCTAAGTTAGATTCTAGGAAGTCCTTGATCTGACCCTGGGTATGGATAGCTAAGTCACTGCCCTACACAGAAATTTACCATTATCTAGGAAGAAGGACGTTTATGATCTAAGGAGAAACCAGAGTAGATACTTAGAACTATAGATAGCTGAGCTACACCCATACACAAGTATTCACAGTGGCCTAGGGGGGAGGTGGACTATACAATAGACTAGAGTAGGAACTATGGCAAGTGCACGAAGCCCTTGCCCCTGGCTTCTAAGATTAAGTGGACCTGAGGTGGAGCTGTTTTTGATCCCAGTTGTTAAGATTGAATCTTATCCCAGTTGGTTCCTGCCAGTCCTTCTGTGTTTGCATTCCTCTGTTTTGTGTAAGAATCCAGTAACCTCTAGTAACCTCATTGTACCTTGCTGGTGTGTCACCTAACTTCCCTATTTTCTTCTGTATAAAAAGTTTGATGCTCAATTTGACAAATTACATTCAGATCCACCACACTCTCTTGTATCTGTGTCTGTCTGTCAATTCCTGCTGACTCTATGCCCATCTGTCCGAACCCCTGATTCCCACAGAATGAGGGGGACCGACTAGGACCGGTCCGTGGCAATTCATGCTCATTTTTTCATTTTCATTCAAACCCTGTTGGGCCAGCTTGCATGCATTCTCATAATTACATACTTACGCACAGCACACACACACACACACACACACACACACACACACACACACACACATCCATACTTATGCATATAAAGTAAAAGACCAAGCACTGGGGCAGAAAGAATGCACTCATTCTGGATGAAAAATGCCCTCTAATCTTTATTACATAGAGAAAGAAAAGGCTCCTACTTTTTAAATGCTAAATGAATTAAACTCATGTTTGTAAGAAAAAAGCTTTGTTTCTTTTAATAAGACTAAACCTGCCTTGTTCTTATCATGGCACCTGTTCTGTCCCATGGTAAGGAGAAGCCTGCCTGCTCCTTCTGCTCTCTGCGACATCTTCTTTTTCCCTCTTTCCTGCTGCATTCTGCACACTGCTTTCTTAGTATTTTACATTACCTATAATTTCTAAGTTACTCCATGCTGCATTCTCCTTCTAATCTAAAAAGTGTTCTGTCTAAAAACTTCTCCTCAGCTCAGTTCCTCTCTCAGCTCAGTTCTCCTCACCTCTGTTCCTCTTACCTCAGTCCCTCTGTTCTGACTCTTCTCTTTGTCCTTAGCTCTTGAACATCATTCAGAATACATGATCACATGTTAAAAAGTTCATCAAAAGTTCATACAGAAAATCAAATCATAAATTGAAATAGAAGTTTACAACAGAGAATGTTTACAAGCATATCCATTAGGAGTGATTATCTAGCTAAACATACATCACCTGTCTCAGCTCCACAGGTTGACTGAAGGTCAACCATAACTAACGTACAAGTGCAGTATTCTATAGATAAACCCAGTCAATATTTTATATTCTGTCTTAGCACCTATAATGAATCGTTAGTTCCCTTTTTTATGTTTGGTTAATTGTTTTACAACCTCTTGGAATGTGCTCTAAGTAGGAGAAAGTCTGGTTACCATCTAAGAGCAATTAACTGATAACACTTGGGAGACTGTCAGAGTTCTCATTGCAGCTTTGATGATCAGAAAAGGACCTAATAGCAGTCCCATTATAAAAGAGCTTAATAATCATAGATATAATTTTAGGAATTCTTATAGAATCATCATTAAGGCTTAAGTCATCTATTTGTCTATATAGCATCACTACAAAATAGTACATCTTTGTGGATCTGCAGAGATCTGCTCCAAAGGGATGTGCCACCACCACTTAATGATAGTTATATATGTTTAGTAATAACAGAAAAAGCATTTTAATAGCAGGAATCTTTCCTAAAATGAGTCCCTCACAGCCTTGCTTAATGAGGGCTCACCTGTTGCACATTATATAATAATCCGAGGCAGGCCACTTCAGGATGATCACCTGCTCTTGACACATGTGCATGTGTGTATGCATGTGTTTGTATGTGTGTATGCATGTGTGTGTGTTTTCAGTTGGAGAAAAGGTCATGTGTCTATGTGGTGTTCAGAGAACAACTTGAAGGAATCAGTGGTCTCTCCTTCCATCATGTGAGTCCCAGACAACCAATTCAGGTCATTAGGCTTAGCTTAGCAGCAAGCTCCCTCTCGCCCACCTCACTCTAAGTCCTAAAGCTCTTCAGGCAGACCTGATGCATGCTAACAGTGGAGAATCATTGAATTGGCTGAGTGAATATAATCATGGGGTCTGAGATAAGATAATAAAAATATAAAAAATATCAAGAATATGCCAGTTTACTGTGATATCTATCATTTGAAACTTATCTATGAAGTCTGTTGTAAGGAACTTATGACCAATACATCTTAAAGCCTCACATTTAGACAAATTTGAGGTTACACTCACTGTGATCTCTCTCTCCTGGTTGCATTCTGATGCCTTTGCTGAATGGAAGAGAGACCATGGGAACTACACCTGTAGGGTCTAGGGAACAACTGAAGTTTGTTAAATATAGACATCATATTAATTGTATATTCTTGGATAAATCACATCTCAAAAGAAAGAAAACAGATTGACTAGCGTCCTTCAGCTAACTAAATTGTAAGCTTTTTGATTGTTCGATGCTGAAAACCACCTACATTTTCTAATGAGTAAATGAACATACAGATTAATTATCACCTTTTGGTTTCAGGAAAGTAAAAGACATTACAACAATCACTGAGAAAAAAAAAAAAAGGCAAGCCTGTGGCCCCTACTGCCTCCTGTAGCAGCTGCCAGATATGAACAAGCAGGCAGTCTTGACACTTCCTTACACTTCTCTTACACTTCCTTAGTGGCTCATGTCGCCCTTTTACTTCCTCCCCCAGTATGTTCTACCACTTCATCCTGATGACACCAGCAGAAAGGAACACGGAGAGGCCAGGTGTCTTAGGCTGATTTCTGTCACCATCCAAAACTGCTGACGAAAATCAATTCAGGAGAGGGAAGGATTTGTTTAGGCTATCATCGGTGAAGCTAAAGCCGGGACTCGGGACTCGAGGCAAGAAATGAAGCAGAGACTACAGCTGATCCCTGCTTAGGGGCTTGCTCTTCCTGGCCTTCTAGGATTGCTTTCTGATACACCCTTATGCCTCAGGGTAGCACTATCTAAAGTGGACTGACCTACATCAATCCGCAGCATCTGGGTGAGGGTGGCAGGGTCCCATACCTAACACTTCTTCCATAGTCTTCTTTAGTAAAATCTGCATACTTTTAAAAGACAGTAAGCAAGTTTTTGTTGGAAGGAGCGAGTACTCTACACTAGTATCTAGTGTGGGGGGAAATCCATTGACCACAACAGGAAGGGAGAGGCCAGGAGTTATCTGCTGGGAGAGCTTTGAACATGTTCCCTGCCCTCGATCTAACCATTCTAAAGCATCTGATACACCTTTAGTGTGATGATGAGTGTGTCCTTCCAGAGTTCCCAGGGTGACACAATTAGGACATAGGGACTTTGGGAACTGAAGTGGTCATGGGGGCACCTTATGTATGTCATAGAGACCTTATGTATGTGAGGATGTATTGGAAAGCTGCAGCCTATGAGTCAAGAAAGGTCTCTTGATCGTAGACTTGCTAGGTCTTGACTATGAGAAGTGGCTTTCTGAGGTTGAAAAGCCACCCAGTTTAGGGTGTTTTGTTATAGCATCCTGAATAGACAGACCAATCAGAATGATCTCATAACGCCAGGCAGGAAGCAGGTACTTAGAGAATGATAAAAGCATGTTCCAAGGGACTCATACCAACTCATTGGAGTTCCCTCTGGCCCAATGTGGGACACTTTGAGCATCAAATATATAATAATATTGAGTTGCAACTCACTGAGTAAAATATTAGCTTATGCATATGCAGTTACAAACACACAAGCAGCGATGGGGAGAAGAGACAGCCTTAAAGATAGCAGAAAGCCAGTGAGTGGATATTTGCAGAAAATGATAGTTTCAGAAAAGAAGAATAAGAGACCATCATAGTAACAGCTGAGTCAGAGGAATGCTAGAACACAGGCACCACACAATGGGTGGAAAAAGAACAAAGGGTTTCTTCTTTTTTCCTTTTTTTTTCTTTTCTTTTTTTATTAGATATTTTCTTAATTTCCATTTCAAATGCTATCCCCAAAGTTCCCTATACACTCCCCCTACCCAGGGGTATGTCATGGTACCCACAAAATGGACTGGGTTCCCCTGGGAGGCGAATTAGGGCTGTAAGAGAGACTAGGTGGGGGAGAAATAAAGCCGCTAAGACAATTCCCCATCAAAGCATCTCTAACTTTACTTCGGAATCTTTTTGGGTTATAAGAGGGTAGGCCCCGCCCACAGTCAGTTCTGCGCATGCACCTGGGTTCAGTTGGCAGATACCTGGATGAGGCTTGAAGTCCCCAGCTCTGTATATTGTCCCAAGGCTGTCTTAGCAGGAAGCAGGATGTGGGTGAGGCACAGAGGACAGTTAGCAGGATCCTGGAGAAGTGCAGATGTAGTTAGCACAACAAAAGAAGCCAGCCTTAGCTGGAGAATGTAGCTTCCTGTGGCCTTCAGAGACAGCAGGTCTGCTCTCAGCCTGAAGCTGCTGAGGAAGGGGACTACACCCACTCACTCCCACTTCTTGGCCCTGGCGTTCCCCTGTACTGAGGCATATAAAGTTTGCTATACCAAGGGACCTCTCTTCCCAATGATGGCTGACTAGGCCATCTTCTGCTACATATGCAGCTAGAGACACGAGCTCTGGGGGTTCTGGTTAGTTCATATTGTTGTTCCTCTTACAGGGTTGCAGACCCTTCAGCTCCTTGGGTACTTTCTCTAGCTTCTCCATTGGGGGCCCTGTGTTCCATCCAATAGATGACTGTGAGCATCCACTTCTGTATTTGCCAGGCACTGGCATAGCCTCACTAGAGAAAGCTATATCAGGGCCCTTTCAGCAAAATCTTGCTGGCATATGCAATAGTGTCTGGGTTTGGTGGCTGATTATGGGATGGATCCCTGGATGTGGTAGTCTCTGGATGGTCCATCCTTAGCTCCAAACTTTGTTTCTGTAATTCCTTCCATGGGTATTTTGTTCCCTATTCTAAGGAGGAATGAAGTATCCACACACTGGTCTTCCTTCTTCTTGATTTTCTGAACAAAGCATTTCTTTGTGGATATTTTCCCATCATATTCTGTATAAAAGTGTAAAAGCACACAAATATAAATCAAGTAACATTCTACAAAACAGCTGGGCTACAGTTTTAAAATTATCAAGGCCATGAAGGTAGACTTGAGAGTTTGAAAATTCTCAGAAAAAATTACAGTAGTCATAAATACAGTATTACTGTAGATGCCATCCAGGTCTGGAATACTAAACAATGGACCCACTGCTGTGTGGATTTATGAATACATAAGATGTATTGGCATTAGGTAATAAAAACAAATAAGCTATGAGTGTGTTTAAAAATTTATTGTGTGTGCATGTTTGTATGCAGACAAGTCTGTACTTGCATGTGTGTGTGTGTGTGTGTGTGTGTATTGGGATAAATCCTCCAATTTGATGTGGCAGCATCTTGACATACCACAGTGTTGACTCCACCTATGAATTCTTTGATCTAGATGTCTGGGACTCTATTAATCCTTGGTAAGAGTGAAGGTTCATTTCTCAAGACTCTTCCAGGCTTCTATGGTTTGGAAGGAAACACACAGAAAGTCAAGGACACACAACCAGCCCTTTCACTGAGCTCCAGAGAAGCACAAGTAATAGCAAATCCTTCCATCAGCAATCAGCTGGGCAGAGCTTTCTTTGAGAGCACTCTGAAGGCAGCATACCAGAAGCCACCTGTGAAGTTAAAAAAAAAATCCAATTGGGTGAGAAGTGAGTGGGACAGAGGGAGCTGGATCAAAAGATGGTTTCTTTGATCAAGACCAGAATTCCACACAGCATACACAGTGAACAGCTGAAAATGAAGCATGAGGGACTGGGGTGCAGCTCCGCCTGTAGTGAGTTTGTGTAGCATGTATGAAACCATGAGTCTCATCTCTATCTCTGTGTAACCCAGGAATGGAGCGGCTGCCACCTTAGCACTTAGCAAGTGAGCGTAGCAGCAGCAGCAGCAGCTCAAAGTTGCTCTTCCCTACACAGCAAGTCAGTCTGGGCTCCACAAGGTTCAATCCACCAACCAATCAACCAAGCAACAAACAAAAGTAATAATTATTGAGATAATTTGAGATTCACTTTTCAGTTAGCTGTTGATTGGTGCTTATGAATAAATACACTGTTTCTGCACAGAAAAGTAAAAAACCAGATTTTTGAAATTGAATTCTGGGAAAGCAATATTTCAAAAGTCATAAAATTCAGACACTGGATTTTAAGAGCACTGAGAAGTCAACCAAGAATGGTGTCCTGCGCCCTTAATTCCAGCATTTGGGAGCCAGAGGCTGGAGGATCAAAGTTTGAAGCCAATGAGTCCAAGGTCAGTCTGGGCTACTGGAGACCCTGTCTCAAACAGGCAGAAGGTCAGGCAACACAGATAAGTGCATTGTGAGGATGAATAAAGTGGGTAGTAATGGTTTAAAAGAAGTATAACTAACCAAAGCATGTGATTCAGGAGCAGGAGATGAGGTAACCATGGAACTTCCTACCCTTTGTTCCCAGCAAACAAAAATGTGTTTGCCGTTCATCACTCTTCTTACACAATTTTATTTTATTTTTTTAATGAGGGCAGAGCCATAGAAGTTCCTAATCTATAATCTGAAAGTAATTATATCAATTAATCTCAAGACTCAAATAACAGGTAGCTAAAACTTCAGTTTTGTGTTGTAACCTAATTTAAGGAATCACTTTACTAGAATCTAAACTAGAGCAATATTCCATTTGGGATAGTAATTATAAGTGTGTGCTTGAGGTGCACGTGATATTTTTATAAAGCAGTCTCGGGAATCGCTTTCTAGAGTATCAGGATTTAAGTAGATGAAGTTTGCCATCTCTTGGATTACTCATACTCACAAGAGAAACAATCTCAGGTAAGTTGTCTTTTCTTTCTAAACTTTAGTTTCTCCCTTTGTGAAATGAGGATGCTAAAATTTACTGAATCACAAGAATTACATGTGAGTATGTATACATGCACATTAGCACACAGTCTGGAACATAGAAATTAATGGAGAGATTATTGTAGAAAATTATGTTCATACAACATAAAATTGTAATTTAACATTGAAGGGTTCTAACATGGCGAACATGATGCTAACAGGTTTGGCCTTCCACCTTTCAGCTTGCAAAACAATGAAGATTACTTTCCTCAAGGCCTGTCCCTTTGTTTGAGCAAACTCATTTCTGAAACAAAACACTAAGGTCCAACTACCAAAATTCATTATTTGGCTAGCATATGCAGCAGGATTTATCACCTTACCCTAGCACAGACTCCACACTTTTGCCCTAAAAATCCTGCAGAAATACCCTTCTTGCTGGCCGCTCCTGCAGAAACACCGTTCTTGCCTGCCTGCTCCTTGCTCTTACTCTCATTGCTGCTGCCACCTTTTCTGCTGTCCCTCTGGGGTAAGAAATCTCATTTGTGCAGAGATTTTGGTGTCTGGGTATGTCCTGTACCAATTCCAGAGGCCAATAATGTTAATTATTACAACCACAGGCATACGTCAACTACAAAGCTTTTTTAAAAAAATGTTTATTTATTTATTTTAAACTCCAGATTTTATTCCCCTCCTGGTCCACCCTCCGACTCTTCCACATCCCATACCTCATTCCCACCTGCTGTCTCCATGAGCATGTCCCCACCCCCACCCCACTAGACCTCTAAACTGTTTGGGTCCTCCAGTCTCTTGAGGGTTAGGTGCATCTTCTCTGACTGAACCCAGATCTGACAGTCCTCTGCTGTATATGTGTTGGGGGACTCATATCAGCTGGTGGATACTGTCTGGTTGGTGGTCCAGTGTTTGAGAGATCTCGGGGGTCCATATTAATTAATTAATTAAGGTCCTTCTACAGGGTCACCCTCCTCCTCAACTTCTTTCTGTGTTTCCCTAATTTAACCACATGGGTCAGCAGCTTTTGTGCCTTGTTTGGGTGCAAATATCTCCATCTGACTCTTTCAGCTGCTTGTTGGATCTTCTGGAGTGGAGTCATGCTAGGTCCCCTTTTGTGAGCACTCCATCACCTCAGTGATAGTGTCAGGTCTTGGGACCTCCCCTTGAGCTGCATCCCACTTTGGGCCTGTGGCTGGACCTTCTTTTTCTCAGGCTCCTCTCTATTTCCATTGCTGCAGTTCTTTCAGACAGGAACAATTGAAAACATTCCTTCTAGCAAAAAAATGGTAGGAGTGAGTGTAAAAATATTGACCTGGAAACAAAAGTCGTATTTTGCAAGGAGAAGTATTTACTGCCCCCTCCCACACACAAAAAAAAAAACCCTAGGATTTTTTGGAAAATGCTAATTTGCAGCTTCAAGATGTTTAGGTGAAATATGCAAGCCACATCAGCAAAGTAGACGAAGCAGGCGATTTTAGAGATGGTAATTACACGTGAGGCTGCTTCTATTATAGCTCTGCAGGGTTAACCATGCTCTCAATTCCACAAAATGTCATAGAATCAGGGCTGAAAAGGTTTGAAATGCCTCCAGTTACAGTGGCTAAGGAGACGAGAGTCGAAGCCTTTGCAAACACATACTTACCTTGTAGTTTTCTTTTAAAATATCAAGAAAGGAAGGGCACATCAGACCTAAACCATCTTCTATCAAAACAGTAATAAGCCTGGTTATGGTTAGGCTCGACAACATGATGTACCTCTCTTCCTTTTCTTTCCCTTTTGGGATTCCTTTTCTATCCGATCTCCTTTTTTTCTCTTTTAAAAACATCGATTTTAACTGCTTACCTTTGTATTAGGCAGAACAATTCAAAGATGTTTGTGTGTGTGTGTTGTGTAAAAAGTATGTTAGTATTTTTGTACATGCACATGTGTAGTACACGCACTTTATGAAAGTTACAACATCAGGCACCATTTCTTAGGAGCTATTCACCTTGATTTTGTTATCATTTAAGAAAAATAGTTTCTTGAGTCTACCACAGCATGGTAGCAGACGGAGCAGTCATTGGAGTAATGTTTGCAGACCACCTTTTTTTGAGGCAGTGCTCAGTGTGCAGTTTTGGGTGGCCTGAGACTTGTTGTGTAGACCAGGCTGGCCTCAAGCTCACAGTCAGTTAGTTGCCTGCTTGTGTTTCCAGGGTGCTGAGATTAAAGCAGAGAGCCATCACGTCCTGCGGGTCTACCTTCATCTTTTTTGGAAGCAGGATCTTTCTGGGACTCCCAGTTGGACTAGGCTATCTAGTTAGGGAGCCCTGGGGAGGCCCTGTTCTCAACTCTCCAGGGCTGGGGTTACAAGTTTCTGGCACCAGGCCTAGCATTTTCCTGGGTGCTGGTGTTTGAACCCAGGCACTCAAGCTTGCCCAGTACACACGGTACTTGCTTGTCTCTTCATTTGAGCATGCACTTGTAGGAAATGGGTGAGTCTCACTCTTGGCTAGAATATTAAAAGTGATGCTTTTATCCCTAGCCAACTTGTGAGAGAGTGAGATTTCTCTTCATTATGTGTTCACACACACTTGAATATTAACGACTCTACTTTTTATTTCCTTCACCATAGTGAGCATTTTCCAGAAACAAGCTAAATTGTTTTCTTTCCTTAGTCCTCTGTGCAGGCCAGCACCTATCATCTAAGGTTAGACCTGGAACTGATTATAGCATTCTAAAAAAAGCAAGGCTAGTGCAGACTGTAGCATTTGTAGATTGTCGGGAGCCTGGAGCTCACCGGATGCCATGGTGGCTGTGCAAGCTGTGTTTGATTGCTGTTGTAAGCATGGCCACCAGTCTTGTCCGGAAATGCGTCTCTCCATTCCTTTGTAGTTCTAGAATTTCTGCCTCAGCCATTTGGTTCTGCTTGTGGCAGTTCTTTTGTGACTCTAGAGGGCTGAAGGGTTCTGGGGTTAGAATAGTGTATATGGAGGCAGTCTCACTGACTTTCCTTGGTCAGGTGAAGACAGTGTTGCCAATTCTGGTCATTTGGTGAGGACTTCCAAGTCTGTCATGACAAGGGCTTTAATAGCTGTGATGACAGAAGAACCATGGGAAGGCTCAGGGAACAGGGAGTGAGGGCTCTCCAGACAACTTGAGGCAGGGCAGGCTTTCAGCAGAGACAACCCTTACATGGTATCCTAAAGTTGGAGCAGAAGTTGAGGGTAAGGGAGAGGAAGGTTCCCAGGATAAAGAAGTATGTGCAAAGGCTGCAGGTGGGGAGGTTGGCCGTGAAGGGTAGGGTAGAGGATTTGTATGTCAGTTACTTTTTTTCCTTGTGTAATGAAGTCCCTGAGAAAGACAACTTAAGGGGAGAAAGGTTTACTTAGATTTAGGATTTCAAGGCGTGGTCTGGGAACAGTCCATCTATTTATTTATTTATTTATTTATTTATTTATTTATTTATTACTTTTTCCTTTTTTTAATAGATATTCTCTTCATTTACATTTGGAATGCTATCCTGAAAGTCCCCTATATCCTCTCCCTGCCCTGCTCCCCAACCCACACACTCCCACCTCCTGACCCTGGCATTCCCCTATACTGGGGTGTATGATCTTCACAAGACCAAGGGCCTCTCCTCCCAATGATAGCCAACTAGGCCATCTTCTGCTACATATGCAGCTAGAGACACGAACTCTGGGGGTTCTGGTTAGTTCATATTGTTGTTCCTCCTATAGGGTAACAGACCCCTTCAGGTCCTTGGGTACTTTCTCTAGCTCCTTCTTTGGGGGCCCTGTCTTCCATCCATTAGATGACTGTGAGCATCCACTTCTGTATTTGCCAGGCACTGGCATAGCCTCACAAGAGACAGCTATATCAGGGTCTTGTCAGCAAAATCTTGCTGGCATATGTAATAGTGTCTGGGTTTAGTGGCTGTTTCTTGGTGGGGCAGTCTCTGGATGGTCCTTCCATCCATCTCAGCTCCGAACTTTGTCTCTGTAACTCCTTCCATGGGTGCTTTGTTCCCTATTCTAAGGAGGAACAAAGTATCCACACTTTGATCTTCCTTCATTTTCAGTTTCATGTGTTTTGCAAATTGTATCTTGGGTGAACTGAAGAAGCTGGACTCCAGAAAATCAAACAACCCCATTAAAAAATGGGACACAGAGCTAAAAAAAAAAAAAAGAATCTTCAAGTGAGGAATACTGAAGGACTGAGAAGCACCTGAAAAAATGTTCAACATCCTTAATCATCAGGGAAATGCAAATCAAAATAACTCTGAGATTCCACTTCACACCAGGCAGAATGTTAAAATAAAAAATTCAGGTGGCAGCAGATGCTGGTGAGGATGTGGTGAAAGAGGAACACTCCTACATTTCTGGTGAAATTGCAAGCTGGTTCAACCACTCTGGAAATCAGTCTGGCTGTTCCTCAGAAAATTGTACATAGTACTACTGGGAGATCCAGCAATTCCTCTCCTGGGCATATACCCAGAAGATGTTCCAACTTGTAATAAGGACACATGCTCCACTATGTTCATAGCAACCTTATTTATAATAGCCAGAAGTTGGAAAGAACCCAGATGTCCCTCAACAGAGGAATAAATACAGAAAATGTGGTACATTTACACAATGGAGTACTACTCAGCTATTAAAAACAATGAATTTATAAAATTCTTAGGCATATGGATGAATGTGGAGGATATCATCCTTAGTGAGGTAATCCAATCACAAAAGAACACACATGATATGCACTCACTGATAAGTGGAACAGTCCATTTATGTCAGGGAAGAAGAGGCATCAGGAATGGGAGGTAGCTGGCCACAACACATCCAGTAAAGTAGCAAAAAGAGGTGAACACTTTGGTTCAGCTTGCTTTCAGTCTAGAACCACAGTGCACAGATGTGGAGTAGGCCTTCCTTCTTCTGTTACACCTCTCTGGAAGCTCCTGCACAGCTGTGCCCAGAGGTGTATCTCCTAGGTGACTCCAAATCCAGTCAAGTCAACAATGTATGTCTTAAATTTTTTCTTTTGTTTTGCTTTTAAAAAAATGTATTCTTTGGCAATTTCATACATGTGTATAATTCTGGTCCCATTCAAAACCCAGCTCTCTCTTCCTCATCCCAACTTCTTTTAAGAAGTATGATAATGAGTACTTATGTGCTTTAGATACTGCTTGACACGATTACTAGTATTTTAAGAGACTTTATTTTAGCTTGGTGTGATAATTGGAAGTCCTGGGATTCTAGTAGGTAACTGCAGAGATAAGTCAATAGAGCAAATCTGAGCAATAACAATTATCAACAACGTTGAATGGACACATGAGAGGGAACACCCTTTGCTTGTGTCTTTCTTACAATGGCAGTTATGAACCAAGACTCCACTGTCACAGTGGGGCAAGTAAAGGAAGCACATGGAGGGTCGGGGCATAGAGGGAGGGACATGCATGGAAGCAGGGGCATAGAGGCAGGGGAATGAGGTAGGGGTGTAGAGGGAGGAGCGTGGAGGCAGGGGCGTAGAGGCAGGGGCATGCATGGGAGGCAGGGACATGTGAGGCAGGGCAAAGGGGGCACGGCCCAAGGCTTTCCGGCTCACAGTCTGCCTCAGAGTAAGTACTATCTAGGAGTGGAGGGACTGGCCTTCCAGGGTGTGATAGTCCTATTCCTGTATGTTCTGGAATCCACCAAACTTTCTATAGGAGGTCAGTCATTCCTCACTCTCAGCACAGACCAGAGTCCACCCCCATTTGACCAGCATGGGACCTGTGTGCTTTGAATGGGCCATAACTAGTGTCTGTATCAAGAAGAATCAAAGACTGAGCACTGTGTAATGGGCTGGATTAAATAGCTGAGTTCCTGACTCAAACACTCAAAGCACAACAAAACGGAATAAAACCTCACACAGAACAAAACTGAAACAAAAAAGAATCAACGAACAAATCAAGTTGTGGCAGGGTAGCCAGTCAGACAAAACAACACAAAAACAACGCGGGGCCCCGAAACCACATTCTGTAAGGCATAATTCAGGAAGGGAGATATTTCAGGGTGAAAGGACTTGAGTTGGGGCACACAGTAGGTTCCTTAGTGTCAGCATGGAGAACTAAATGGTTTCTCGGCAGGGACAGGTGTTTCCAGGGATCAGTAGTTGAGTTGCAAGAGCAAGACATGGCTCAGCCTTCTCTCGATAAGTACTCATTGAAATGTACTTTCACAATCTTATTTTAAGAGCGTATCATTTATTAAGTATGCCAAGCACTAAAAATACAGACTTTAACATTTCAAGGGGAACATCACTAGACATGGCCTGCACACCACCAACTGCTAAGTGGCAGAACTTGAACTAAATTTCTTTTTTTTTTTTTTTTAAGATTTATTTTATTTATTATATATAAGTACACTGTAGCTGTCTTCAGACACTCCAGAAGAGGGCGCCAGATCTCTTTACAGATGGTTGTAAGCCACCATGTGGATGCTGGGATTTGAACTTATCACCTTTGGAAGAGCAGTCGGGTGCTCTTACCCGCTGAGCCATCTCACCAGCCCCTGAACTAAATTTCTTATAGGCCAAGTTCTCAGTTTACTGCTGTTGCTCAAGTATGGTGGTATCTCAGTGTTTCTAACTGCCAGTGAAATTCCAGTAGTTTAGTGCCTGGTGGGTAGTTTATATTGTTTGGCAAGAAGTTCTTTTTATTTTCTTTTTGTGTTTATTTTCCTTTTATTAAACATATATTATTTTCTCATACAATATAACCGAAAGCAGCTTCCCCTTCCTCTTCTCTTGGTTCCTCCTCACCTCCTCCCCCATCTGGATCCACTTTCTTCCTGTCTCTTATTAGGAAAGAACAGGTTTCTAGGAGATGACAGCAAGCCAAACATAACAAAATAAAATAAAAACTATCACATCAGAGCTAGGCAAACCAAGTCAACAGGAAGGCAAAAAATTCGCAATTGTAGGCACTAGAATCAGAGACCCACTCATTCACATACTCAGGAGTCCTATTAAAGTACTAAACTGATAGCTGTAGTCTCTTTGCAGGGTCTGCAGAGGGCCTGGCCCTCTATTGGGGCTTCAGTCTCTATGAGTTCATATGAGCTTTGCCCAGTTGTTTTAGAGAGCCTTGTTCTCCTACTGTTCTCAGTCCCCTTTGTCTCCCCCACTCCTCTGCCTCCTCTTTTGAGGTTTCCCTGAGCTCTGAGGGAAGGGATTTGAGGGAAGCATTTAGAACTGTGTGTTCCAAGGTCTCTCCCTCCACCTCATCATGTGTGGCTGTGGTTCTCTGTATTTGTTCCCATCTGCTGCAGAAGGAAGTCTTTCTAGTAGGGTTTTGCAGGCGGGACATATTGTAGAGAAAAGATTTTTGTGTTTGGGCTGGTATTTATGTTTCTTTCTTGGTAGCCGTTGTCAGGAATGTCTAGTCCTCGAAGTTCTAACTCTCCTCTAGGTGTGTGTGTGTGTGCTTGTGAGTGTGTATATGTGTATATATATATATCAGAGTGTCTGTGTGCACAAGTGTGTGTGTGTTCATATGTGTATGTGTATATTGTGTATCTGTGTCTTTCTGTCAGTCTGTCTCTGTCTTTCTCTCTCTGTGTGTATGTGTGTGTGTGTGTGTGTGTGTAATATTCATCTTTTCTAGTCTGTGAAACCTATCTAATCTGTTAGTGGAGTTTGGTAACAATGGAAGCAGAAAGCAGAATTACTTTTCTTATGAGACAGTTATGTATCTCTGTGAAGATTCTGTGTGTATATATAACTGGAGCATAAATTCCCAGCACATATTTTGCTGATACCCTTGGAATATAAGTAAAGGGTATATAGAGTCCTAACCTAATATTAACCAGGAACCAAGACGAACAAACATGCAGACAGTCTTTCTTGAGCCTTCTGGACGGCATCTTTGCCGTTCTATCTCTAAGGCACTTGAACCCTTTCTTGAAAGGTATATTTTAACACGGAAACATGGTTATTATATCTCATTTTCTGTCTCTCTCACTCCAAGCCCTCTAGTTAAAGTTAGGGTTCAGCTACTTACTTCTATTGAAACTGTAAACTCCAATTCTCTTTTTCCTTTCTTATTTTTCTGCAAGTAGAACCTATTACATTGTACCACAGTTGTCTTAATTTTTTTCAAAGTAAGAATTTGATTTTAGAGACAGGCACCTGAATATCAGAAGCAGCTATCTTTGAATGGGGAACAAGAGTCTTTCATGCTCCATGTTGCTTTTTCTTTGTGTTTTTCCGTATTTTGTAATTATAATGTACTCACTGAGGTCAGGCTTTTTGAAATGGAGGTGGATGTTATGGAGCATGTGCCAAAATTTGTTTAAATTTTTCCTTTTGATATTTCAAGACAGGGTTTCTCTATGTAGTTCTGGTTGTCCTGGAACTCACTCTGAAGACCAGGCTGGCCTTGAACTCAGAGATACATCCCACCCCTGCCTCCCTCATGCTGGGATTAAAGGCACACCCCACCACTGCCTAGCACATGTCAATCTCTAGTGTTATATTAAACAGATGTACAACAAAGTAGAACCTGGAAACCAGAGCAAGTGTGCTCTATGGTAGTGAAATGGCTCAGCGTTAGTGAAGCGGTTCAACATAAAGGTGTTTGCAGCAAAGCCTGAAGAGCTGTGCTCCATCCTGTGGACCATATAGTGGTATACTCACACACAAATAAATTAGAGGTGTAAAACAATGTAAAGGATTAAAACACCGTGGGCATGAGAATGAGTGGATGGCAAACCATCTCAGCTTCCAGGAGTTTCTTCTGTTTACCCCATGATATACCCCCCACACACACACAGTGGGAATAAGAAGTGGAGGTTCACTTGTGTTGAAAGAAAGCTCAGTTAGAAACTCAACCGTCTCTACTCCACAGCCCGTTTCTGAGGGTGTTCTGAGTGTGCGCTTGCTGCGGGTGTTCTGATTACATGTTTGGTGCTTTGTTCTCGACCTTTTGCTGTCTCAACTGAATGCTCTCCTCTGCATCCGTTCTCTCAGTTGGAATCTCTAGCTGACTTCTGGGGGATATTTACCAACTCCTGTTGATAGTCTCACCTTTTCTTCCCTCTCTCAGCGGGGATACTGCAGCCTTCTCTGCGGGTTGGATGAAGCTTTGCTGTCTGCCTTTTATTCTTTTACCTGTTGCTTTTTCTGTACTTAATAAATGTATTCACTCAAAACCCAGAGAGGTTATTGTTGACTCTTGTCCAGACAATAGCACAGGAGAGTCTCATATCTGTCTTTAGATGCCACAGTTCTTCAGGAGGACTACAGCTACTGTTCATTGCAGCTAAAGAGTAGAGAGAAAATCCAATAAGCCTGAACTCACACTGGGCCAACCCTCTTGAAGCAAGAGGCAGGTATCCAGAGTTCCTTCCTAGTTGTAGTCACACAAGGTGCCCTTCAACCGGCTGTGGGCTAAAATGACACATATAAGGTGATGCTGATGAAGGAACCTTATTAGAGACTCAATAGTCAGGGTTTTTTTTTCCTCCTCTTCTTCTTTTTTTCTTTTTTTGCTAGAGCCTGTTGAGATGCCCCATGTATCTGCTTCTGCCTGGCATTCCAAGCCCTCCAGCCTTCAGAAGAAAGCAGAAGTTCAGAGTAAACTATTGTTTGCACAAACTGTTAAGATACAATAGGCACAGTGAGTCATTCTTCTCAGTTATTGGTGGGAAACATCTGAATTTTAAGTTTTTGAAGGTCAGCCAAAGTCCCATTTCATAAGCAAGGACTTCTTTAAAGAAGACTGATTTTATTTTAAAGTCTCTCTCTCTCTCTCTCTCTCTCTCTCTCTCTCTCTCTGTGTAGTGTCAAGGAGTATGTGTGCATGTGTGAGTACAGATACACAGAACCCAGAAGAGGAACTGGAATCACAGGTGGTTGTGAGCTTTCCAACATAGGTGTTAAGAACTGACCTCAGGTCCTCTGCAATCACCTAGCCTAAGCCAGCTGCCTCTCAGGATAGCAATGGGCTCTTTCTTCTGTGTGGCTCATTAAGGTTTATTTGTTGTAAAGTGGGTGATCTATGATCTTGCCCATGGAGAAAGGGGCCATGGTGCTCTTTTTACTGTTTTGGGAGAAAGCCCAATTGTTCTAGAAACCCCTTTCCTTTTAACGGTGGGAAGAGTAGGAAGAGCCACAGAGAAAGAGTCAGTGGTTATAATAAATTAAAAGTGATTCTTCAAATGAGCCAAATGAGAATCTTGTCCACAGAGGCACCACAACTTGACCCAAGTAAGCATGCCTAAAAGATCTCTCACCACAACCCTCTATCTGCCCTAACTACATGTTGGAACAGGAAAACATGCTTGTGCAGGAGCCTGGTACACATTTATAGGATCTTGTGGCTGCCAACCTGGCTAAGTGCTGACCTCAGGGGTACTGCAGAGTCATCCCACAAACAGTGTCTATTTTCCAGGACCTTATTGTGTCTGGCTCTGACAGGAGGTCGTTGTTTCCTGCCTCCTCCCATGGATGCCTTATCCAGCACTTGGTCTGTCAGCCTTTGAACTGCTTTAAGTGTGGGATCCTGTAGGACACTTGGGAGATGCTAACACCAGCACCATTTGCCAGTGAGGAAAGGAAGACACGGAAAATAAGGTAATTGTGTAAGTATCACGTGAGCAGTCTAAGGGAGCTTGGATTCAGGCATCCAGAACCTCCAGAGGCTTAGAGCATCCTAACTTTACTTTACCTTTCTTTTGGTAAGCAGCAGACATGAGTAGTTCCTGAGGTAGGCATGTTGGATGAGTTAGGAATGTGGACCCAGATTTCCTGAGCTTACATTCTGAGGCTGGTAGCTGAAGGCATAAAAGGCTTCGCTATGCAATCACTTGGGAGGAAAATGGGTCCTGGAAGATGGGACGATGTTAAGTACAAAGGGTTTGTGGCAGGTACAGACTTGGTTATATGAACAGCCTTTGCTCTTCTGAACAACCCCTTACACCACACCATTGAAAGGCATAAGGTATTCCCGAATTTTTGAGTTACTAAGTAAACAACCTTTGCAGGACCCTTCAATGCTTGGGGAAGCTCTCTGGCTTGGAGAGTTTAAGGGCCTGCTTTTAGCTCAAATGACTGGGAAGTGAGTGTCATCTAGTGGCCAGGTGAGGGACTACACATGGGGAGGGAAACTGGATGGCAGACTCAGACCGGATGGCTTTCTCAGTTCAGCCTCTCCCAGCATTCTCTCTGACCTGTGAAGTTTTGGCTACAGTAAGATAAATTGAGACATGTCTATGTATTGTTTGTGTTTTTGATGGCTTGATAATCTTAAAAATAGCCATGGAGAGATTTATTATAAATTTCTTCGTATGGACTGGGTTAAAATGAATTTGAAGGGGGCTGGAGAGATGGCTTAGTGGTTCTAGAGGTCCTGGGTTCAATTCCCAGCAATCACATAGTGGCTCACAACCATCTATAATGGGGTTCTATGCCATTTTCTGGTGTGTCTGAAGACAGCTATAGTGTACTCATATAAATGAATGAATGAATGAATCTATCTTTAGAAAAACCAAAATTTGAATGGTTGCCTTTGATCCTATTTACCTAAACTTTTGTATCTTTCCCTATGCTCAGGATCTTTTCTGCTATTTGAAATAGCTTTCTACCTTTTTGGCTTCCACAACTACTTGGACCTTAATAATTTGAATATTTGCTCTTTTCAAAATTGTACTTTAATTTTAGTCATGTGTAAATGTGTGTCCATGTGCGCATGAGTGCTGGTGCTCATGGAGGCTGGAAGAAGGCGTCTTATCTCCCTAGACAGACACTTTGTGGACACACTAGGAAATGAACTCAGATCCTCTGCAAGACCAACACACGCTCTTGATGGTGGACAGTCTCTCTGGCTCTGAATATTTACTCTTTTTACACTCTTCCAAAGTTGCTGAAATCCTTCTTCCTCCACCTCCCAAGTGCTGAGGGTATAGTCCTGCATCACCATGCCTGCAAGTGTCTGGGGAGTAGACATGTGCCATCGTGCCCGCCTCTGGATTTATCAGTACTCTTTCTGGTAAGCCTATCCCACTGTTGAAATAGGAAGTTTTAAATTTACTTGAACTTATTTTTTTTTTTTTACTTAATACTTCCTTTTGCATTATTTTGACAACTTCATACATTTCTTCTAGTATTTATGCTGCCATGCAAACCACCCCGCCATGGTGTTTGTATTCTCCGCAAAGTTTCATTCTACCCCTTATACCTGTGCATATATACTGTTTCCTTCATGAAGAGACAGCATTTAGAGACTCAAAAGGAATGGTATCCTAACTATTATCCCACATTAACATCCCAAGGAGATGTTTCCTCTTTTCTCCTTTCTCTCTCTTTCCCCCTCTCTCTTTCTCCCTCTTTTCCCCCTCCTTTGCCTGCCTAAGAGTGGAACTGTCCCCATAGGACTTTATGAGAAGACAGAAATGAATCCCTCTCAGGTATTGATTTAGCACTCTGAGGACAGCAGAATCCAGGGACCGCTGGGCTGGTGCAGTGATTTGTATCTGCTCAGAATTTTTTCACAATTAGATCTTCCCACAGGGCTTTAGCCAGGAGACACACATCAGTCATGATTAGGGGATGGAGGGCAGAGTCGTCTCATGCCATGTCTCCTAAACATTTGCATTTGGTTGCTTGCCCGAGTGTTCTTCCTAGTTTTCTCCTCATTCCCTCTCTTATACCTGGCATGTGCCACCTTACCTTCTTGGACTGGTAGTAATGTGTTCTGTCTAAAACCATTTAGCAGTTCACATGTGATCTAAGATGTCTCTGCTATGAATTCTTTCCTCAGATTTGATGAGCTTGTAATGTGTCTAAACTATTTTGTGAGCTTGTTTTCAGTAGAAGGATAATGTAAATATCAGGCCACTATTATACTAACCTCCCTTTTTCACAAGTATTCAAAAATCTAAGTGAGGGAAGACAGTGCAATAACTGGCTTCCATTGAGTGTTAATTATCAGTATAATAACATAGACTCTGCATTGTCCTGGTTTGGTGACTTTGTGCATTTTTTTTCTCTCTGCTGTTACTAGTTCTGACCTCTTCAGTCTTTTGAAATGTCCTCTGCTCTAGGACTACACACCCCTTCTGTCCACCAGGGAGCACCTTTGTCTCTTTTAGTCTGTCCCTTAAGAATCTCTATAGATATATAAGGATATGTGGGTTAATAATGACTATCAACATAACAGAGTATTGGATGAGCCAGTAGGCATATCTGGGGCGGGGTTTCTAGACTGGGCTAATTGAAGTGGGAAGACCCAGCTTACACGTGTGTATCACCCTTTTGCAGACTAGGTCCCAGACCGAATACAGCAGAGCACAGAAATATCTGTTCTGCAGACCGCCAGCATGCGCCCCTCTCTGTTTCCTGGCTCCAGTTGCAATGTGGTTAGCTGCCTCAAGCTCTTGCTGCCATAACAGACAGAGTCTTTGAACCACAGTCTTAAATAAGCCTCTCTTTCTTACATTGCTTTTGCTGTGTATTGTGTAAAACTACCCCAAGTCCTCCACAGAGTCTTAACAAAGGCTTAGTTTGTCCTCCCCTTCCTCTTCTTTTTCCTCCCCTTTTCACCTTCCCCTTTTTCTTTCTCCACCCCTCACTTCCCTCAGCACTAGCCTAAGTCTGGGCACTTTCTCCCTGATACCCCTTTTTTTCTGCTCTGGGTGCCTGCTTGCTGAACCTCCATGACATGACAGACTCAGAGGAGCATGTCTCCCTCTTCTCCACCTCCCTCCTTCAGGGATATGACAGCTTGCTTCCCCTGCCGGTTTTTTTTTTTTTTTTTTGATTCATTCAAAAATTTATTGAGAGCAGCTAAGGCTATAAAGGTTAAAACGTGGTCAAAGAGATGCAGTAAAGCTTTCTGCATCACAAGAGTAAAAGCCAAGTGCTCTAGGAAAAGTGACATTGCTTCCAACCTGCAAGGGGGGATGGATGACCAGCCAGGAAAGAGGACTGAGATGAAAAGAGAAGACTTCAGTCTGGATTGTTGATGGTACTGAGTTTGTTTCTCCTTTTCCTCTTTCCCCATCTTTGGACTTAATTTACCAGTAGTGCCCAGAAATGTTCAATGCGCTTTTTCTATACTTGCTTGCATTTTTGCCTTAATGTCTTCTACAAGACTAGGTCCTTTTGGTGTTTTAGGAGTTTTTTTTCCTGTTCTTTTGAAGGACTCTTGACACTTTGATCTTGGTGTTGATGGTTTTAAGTCTATTTCATTTTGGTTTGTTTTTTTGTGCATTTTTGGTTGGGTATCTTGTACAGTTTCTTCACTGAAACATTTTCTTCAGTTTCCTCTTCATCAAAATCATCATCATCATCATCATCATCATCATCATCATCATCATCTTCATTTCCCCCCCCCCCCCATGGCATCATCCTTATCTTTTTGTGTGACCAAACACCTGAAGAAGCAACCCACAGGGGGAGGGAAAGATGAGCTTATCTCTGGGACTTGGGTGGGACCAAGGGCTCTGAAATGATGCTTCTCCTTAGATCCTCCAGACTACACTTGGAGTAAAACAGATTTGAACTGGAATTAGGGTACAGCATTAAAATGGAATAAGAGGACATCTTAAATTTTTTTTCCTGCCTGAGTCATAAACCCCATAGATCATCATGAAAAGGCAAAATTACCTGGCCAAATAAAACTTAAATTTTTAGCCTTTGCATGATTCCATCCTGTGTGTTTGTTCTGTGGAAGACTGAAGTGTGTGCTTCCACCTCATGGAAGACTCGATGGATGTGGACATGAGCCTTCTTAGGCCTCAGAACTACCTTTAAGGCTGTAAACTAAGGGCTGACAAAGACTATCACTTTAAAGTGGATAATGATGAAAATGAGCACCAGTTATCATTAAGAACAGTCAGTTTAGGAGCAGGAGCAAAAGATGAATTACACATCACAGAGGCAAAAGCAATGTAGTATGAAGGCAGTCCAATTAAAGTAACACTGGTGACTTTGAAAATGTCTGTACAACCAACAGTTTCCCTTGGGGCCTTCAAAATTACACTACCTGTGGTCTTAAGGCTGAAGTGGTTCAGGGCCTATGCACATTAGTGGACAGCACCTCATAGTTGTAGAGGAAGACACAGAACCTGAAGATGAAGTTGAGGAGGACGTAAAACTCTTAGGCACGTGAAAGTGATCTGCTCCTGGGTAGTAACAAGGTTCCACAGAAAAAACTGAAAATTGATGAAGATGATGAGGATGATGATGAGGGGGGATGATGAAGAAGATGATGATTTTGATGAAGAGGAAACTGAAGAAAATGTTCCAGTGAAGAAGCTGTACAAGATACCCAACCAAAAATGCACAAAAATCAAACCAAAATGAAATAGACTTAAAACCCTCAACACCAAAGATCAAAGTGTCAAGAGTCCTTCAAAAAACAGGAAAAAAACCCTCCTAAAACACCAAAAGGACCTAGTCTTGAAGAAGATATCCTTATCATCTTCATCAATTTTCACTTTTTTCTGTGGAACACTATACATTAACAGCCATTTCAGAATTGAGCAGAAGTGAGGGCTATTGAAAAAGAGTCAGGGAGCACACGGGGCTGGGGAACTTGTTAGACACCTGTCAGGCCCTACCCTCCCAAGAGTTCGACCTAATTGTACAACAATTGATCATTTCTTTCTGTTGATTCTTGCTGCATCAGTGAGTCATAATCTCAGCTTTAAAACACTTAAATGCAGAGAGAAAGAGGCACCCTATTCACTTTTGTGAGGTGAAAGCCACCAGCAGCTGAACTGTGGATTGAGAAGAGAACCAGGCAACCCTAGGTCAACCCCTGCACAGCCTAGGGCCAACAGCTTTAGCTGTGTTTGCCTCAGCTTACAGGTGTTGGCACACAGGTTAGGCTCTGCTTGTGGGGCATGGACCAGCGGCAGGTCAAGGCGGGAGAATCTTGGTTCTGCTCATGATCACTAGATGGCAGCACTGGACTTCGGCTTCCACAGGAAACATCCGGAGCCTGCACAGCCAGGCTCTGCTGTCTGGTGCCAACTTCAAGCTTTCAGTGTTTCATAATCCTTAGAGGCTTGTGCGTATGGGCACCAACACAGGGAGCACGGAAGACACAAGCAAGGCCTTGATTTATTTCCTTGTTTCGCTCCAACATGTGATCATCTCATTACATACACTCCACAGGCCTCCTTGGTCTTGGTCAGTGTTGTGGCCTCTCTCTTGCTGAGATAAACACTCTGATCAGAAGAAGATGCCCCCCCCCCTGCCCCAGTCAACGCATGCAAATATGAGCCCCATCCTTGCCATTGGTGAACATGCAGCTTACTTTTCTTCTCTGTCACTGAGTGGATGGAGAATATCTCTGTTTTCTTCCTTTCCTTGAAAGGTTAAAAACTACACAATATCATAGACATGCAAAAAATTAGTGAAATACAATCTACTTGAATATTCCTATAGTCCAGGTCTACTCAAAATCCCACAGCACACTGCTCTCAGTCAACTTTACCATGAGTGGAGGGCGAAGCTTCTATAGTGTTGTATTGCTTTTTCTGAAATGTGAAGAAATGTTTGTCTACCGCAGATAGAGTCAAAGTTAGACTAAAGCAGTAGCTCTCAACCTCCCTAATGCGGGGACCCTTTAATATAGTTCCTCATGTTATGGTGACTGCTAACTATAAAATTAGTTTGTTGCTACTTTATAACTGTAATTTTGCCATTGTTACGAATCACAATTCAAATATTTGATATGCTGTGCCCAAATCAGCTATGGCCCACAGGCTGAGAACGGGTGGAGTAAAGAAACAACACCATTCATGTCTAGCATGATGGACCAGTTAGTAAGACTTATAGGGACCTGGGTGAGGAATTACTTATAGGAATATGGATGACCCCAAACCCATCATTGAGAATTTCTACCAGAGCATGGATGAAGATCTCTTGAACAGTGTTAGTGGAGCCTGCTCCTGTCCACTTAGCTTTCCATGTTTTGTATACTCCATGCCCTGTGCAGCTAAGGCTGGGTTGTATGCAGCTGCTGAAAATACTGGCATAGGAGGGATTAAACAACTGGAATCTCAGGTAGAGTAAAGAGACCCTCCCCATCTACTTCTACAAGGGAAAGCTAACTATGGGTTTAGTCTTGTGAGGCTCTGTGAATGTGGGCAAGCATAGCTGTATTGACTGTAAGGGAACAATGGCTTGTCATGGCAGGAGAGCTGAGTTCTGTAACTCATGGGTTCTCCAGAACCTCTTTGCTGATTGCCTTCTTCAGGAATGTCTTCATGAGGGGACCTTGGTGTCAGGGTCAGCACCATTTGAATTATCACTGCTTGTACTTTGTAGTGTTACAGAATTGCTTAATGGGAAATGCAGTGTGCTTCTCTTTCTTTACATACATTGAGAAAAGAAACCACAACAATAATGAAATTAGGACACCGTGAAACACATTGCAGAAGAACCAGGAAACTCATCGCAATGAAGCCTGCTGGGTTCTGCTGCAAGTCCAATGGTGAGCAGGAAATCATTTTTTTTTTTTTTTTTTTTTTTGTAGAAAGTAGCTTGGTGAGTGGAGGGCTCTTGTTATTCCTGGGAAGGTGGTGAGTGCAGTACAGGCTGGAAGAGCCTTTATGTTCCAGAAGACTGTAGATAAAAATAGATGACACAGGATTTGGATTCTAACATCATGTTTGGCTTCAAGTGAGAAAAAAATTCCAACTCAATTCTTCATTGAGTTATAAAGGGCAATTTTCAAATTTATCTGAAATAATAAAACACCCAGGATAACAAAAACTCTTCTCAACAATAAAAGAACCTCTGGTGGAATCACCATGCCTCACCTCAAGCTGTACTACAGAGCAATCGTTATAAAAACTGCATGGTACTGGTACAGTGACAGACATGTAGATCAATGGAATAGAATTGAAGACCCAGAAATGAATCCACACATCTATGGTCACTTGATCTTTGACAAGGGAGCTAAAACTATCCAGTGGAAAGAAGACAGCATTTTCAACAAATGGTGCTGGCACAACTGGCGGTTATCATGTAGAAGAATCCGAATTGATCCATTCTTATCTCCTTGTACAAAGCTCAAGTCTAAGTGGATCAAAGACCTCCACATAAAACCAGACACACTGAAATTTATAGAGGAGAAAGTGGAAAAAAGCCTTGAAGATATGGGCACTGGGGAAAAATTCCTAAACAGAACAGCAATGGCTTGTGCTATACGATCAAGAATTGACAAATGGAACCTCATGAAATTGCAAAGTTACTGTAATGTAAGGCAAAAGACACTGTCAATAAGACAAAAAGGCCACCAAAAGATTGGGAAAGGATTTTTACCAATCCTAAATCTGATAGGGGACTAATATCCAGTATATACAAAGAGCTCAAGAAGCTGGACTTCAGGAATTCAAATAACCCCATTACAAAAATGGGGTATAGAGCTAAACAAAGAATTCTCAACTGAGGAATACCAAAGTGCTGAGAAGCACCTGAAAAAATGTTCAACATCCTTAATCATCAGGGAAATTCAAATCAAAACAACCTTGAGATTCCACCTCACTCTAGTCAGAATGGCTAAGATTAAAAATTCAGGTGACAGCAGATGCTGGCGAGGATGTAGAGAAAGAGGAACACTCCTCCATTACTGGTGGGATTGCAAGCTTGTACAACCACTCTGGAAATCAGCCTTGGCGGTTCCTCAGAAAATTGGACATAGTACTCCGGGAAGTTCCAGCAATACCTCTCCTGGGCATATACCCAGAAGATGTTCCAACTGGTAATAAGGACACATGCTTCACTATGTTCATATCAGCCTTATTTATAATAGCCAGAAGCTGGAAAGAACCCAGATATCCCTCAACAGAGGAATGAATATAGAAAATGTGGTACATTTACACAATGGAATACTACTCAGCTATTAAAAACAACAAATTTATGAAATTCTTGGGCAAATAGATATATCTGGAGGATATCATCCTTAGTTAGGTAACCCACTCAGAAAAGAAGTCACTTGATATGCACTCAGTGATAATTGGATATTAGCCCAGAAACTTAGAATACCCAAGATACAATTTGCAAAACACAAGAAAATCAAGAAGAAGGAAGTGTGGATACTTCATTCCTCCTTAGGATAGGAAATAAAACACCCATGGAAGGAGTTATAGAGACAAAGTTTGGAGCTAAGATGAAAGGATGGACTATCCAGAGACTACCCCACCCGGGGATCCATCCCATAATCAGCCACCAAACCTAGACAGTATTGCACATGCCAGCAAGATTTTGCTGAATGGACCCTGATATAGCTGTCTCGAGTGAGGCTATGCCAGTGCCTGGCAAATACTGAAGTGGATGCTCACATCGTAGGATGGAACACAGGATCCCCAATGGAGGAGCTAGAGAAAGTACCCAAGGAGCTGAAGGGGTCTGCAACCCTATAGGTGGAACAACAATATGAACTAACCAGTACCCCCAGAGCTTGTGTCTCTAGCTGCATATGTAGCAGACGATGGCCTACTTGGCCATCATTGGGAAGAGAGGCCCCTTGGTCTTGCAAACTTTATATGCCCCAGTACAGGGGAATGCCATGGCCAAGAAGCGGGAGTGTGTGGGTAGGGGAGCGGGGGTTGGGGGGCAGGGTATAGGGAACTTTCGGGATAGCATTTGAAATGTAAATAAAGAAAATATGTAATAAAAAAGAATCGTCTTTAGTGTTTAGTTTTAAGACACGTTTTAATTTTCCAAGTTTGCAAAGCATTAATTAGACTCAAAATAAGTGAGAGATTTTTGTCATATTTAAAACCTCACTGTTAGAAGAATCAGATGCTTTAACTGCTTCCTGGTTACCCAGCTGATATATAGTAGGAGTAAGAACTTGATTCTAAAGTATTGGGCTCAATTATTTTACTTTTCCATTTTATTTTAAACATATAGCCGTTTGCTTGCATGTATATGTCTATGCACCATGTTTGTGCAGTGCCCTCAGAGGCCAGAGAGGGCATCAGATTTCCCTGGGTCTGGAGTTACAGAGAGTTGTGGACTGCTATGTGGGTACTGAGAATCAAACCTGGGTCCTCTGAAAGAGCAGCCAGTGCTCTTAACCACTGGGTCATCTCTCCCACTCTTGAGTCTTCTGTGGCAGAGTTCAGGTTAAAAGATTTGTTTTGGTTTATTTGTGGAATTTATTGTTAATTGTATGTTTTTGTCAGCACATGGACAATACTGAAAGTGAGCAAGCTTACACTTTTATAATGTAATATCACGGTGCCTATTGAATTTGCTTTTCCTTTGACACTGACATTGAATGATGAGTTTAATGGTTCGTTACACAGGAACCAAGTATTGGTTTTCATCACTTGGGTGATATTTTTCGCCTTCATGTCATACTCAAATTGCCTTGACCCACGGAAGAAATAGAGGAATCCTAGAAGCAGAGAGGCATGGTTAGTTATTTTGCATAGTGCAAACATCTCCCCTGCATCTTAATTTTATGAGTATAGAATCAATACTATTGTAAAGAAAATAAAGATAATGTAGAATTGCCAAGATGTAGTTTGCTTTCATCTCACTCCATGGGAATCAGGAAAAAGCCAAGCACAAGTGTCAAGGAGTCTCTGAGTGTGGTAGGCAGGTCCTGGCTCTCAAGCTAGATTTCAACAAGGCATCTCAGTGAGGGGAAAAGAAGAGCTTTCTGGGTCTTTCCTTGGACTCACCACTCTCGTTTCTATAGATGTTCAACATGTTTATCTATTTCAGGTTTGGGGGTTTTGTTTAGGTATTATGGAGATAATCAATGCGGCACTCAAATGTTTTTAAAAAATTATCATTGTTAGTGTGTGTGTGTACAGATGCATGCCATGCCATGGTGTGTGTGTGTGGTGGTTAAAGACAACTTTGTAGATCTGGCTTTTCTCCATCTTACTTTACATGAGAACCAGTGATTGAATTAGGGTCATGGGCAAGTAAGTACTGCTGGCACCTTTACCCAGCGAACCATCTGCCTGGTCTTCAAACAATTGTTTTTAGACTATGAGTTATTTGAAGGCCCAGGCCACTGTGTTTTAAAATCTTCTATCTGGACTTTGTTTGCCTAAAGTTCTGGGCTGGGGATGTAGCTCAGTGACAGAACATTTGCCTAGTATAAGAAGAGTTTTCAGTTCAACTATCAGTACAGCTACAAACTTCAAACTAAGCAAAACCCCAACCAACCAACCAACCAACCAACCAACCAACCAACCAACCAATCAAACAAACAAAAAGCCAATTGCTAAATAATCTTTTAAAATCTCCTGGATCTTATCATAATCCCACTGCCTCAGATACTTGAAGCACATAGTTTTTTCATAAATGAACTCCAAGCTATGTATCTTAAACTATATATGTATATAGTGTGAATGTATGTAATATATACATATGTATGTATGTTTCTAAGTATGTTTGGGGATCATTATTCATCTTGTGTGTTTAGTTATCTTTCATATATTAGGGGATATTTTAGGAACTATTTTAGGTCAGTGGTGATTAAAATTAATTTTGGTACTTTCTATATAGATTTGAAATAGCAACTCAGAATCAGTTTAGCACTTCTTGGCTCTGTTTGAGAATGTCTACACGGGTAATGTCTACCAACCAGTGTATTATGTACTTGAGAATGGTAACACTACACTAAAATTGAACGTTTGCCTTTTGTGCTGTCCTTTTTTTTATAGTCTCCCAAGCCCCCACACAATGGAAGCATTGGCACTCACCATTATGTTGGAAGACAGCATCCACATGGAGGCGCATTCCTGGGAAGCACTTCATTATCCTCTGTGGGAATCCTCTGTCCATTGCTTGTGCCATCTCATCATACCTATGTGCAAAGAATTCAAAAGATTCTTTCTACTTAATGTCTGTTTAGTGAGCTTAATCTTTCTGCTGCCCAGTCTAGAGTCAAGCAGCATTATGGGAACTGAGCAGGCCTGGTAGAGAGAAACACCTAATAGTACCAATGATAAAGACATGGTAGAGATTATGTCCCTGCAGGGTGTGTGTTTGCATGCTCAGATGCCACTGTGCCAAGCTTTGACATAGTTCGGAGAATTGTTTTAGGTTCTCACAATTGTTAGGTACATGGTTTATTGACTCAGCCACCTCCCCAGCCTCTACTTATCATCTCCTAAAAACAACAAGAAAAATCACCAGTGGGTAAAGACGTAGCTTTTTGGATAAGGATCAACAAAATAATCAAGGAAAAAGGCCACAGCATCTGTCAGAGTAGTTATTCCTGAAGAACCGTTAAATCACCTTGTAACTCTTCTAGATTCTGACTGGCTATGATTCTGCCATTGACAATTTGGTTGGTATTGATATGTTTAGTACGTTTTCATTGCTTTTATTTAAGTTGGACAGAAATTATTGGACTCATTCAACCATCTTAGTTTAATAAGTGTCATACATTGGAGATTGCCGGCAACACAATCCACTGGGAGACTATAGATTTGTTTTGTTTTTTTATTATGTTGGGGTAATATTGCCAGGGATGCCTCCCTCCCTAATCAAACAACAGAGTTACCTCCAGCACCAGATGCCAACAAAAAAGAAGGTTTTCCTTGTATCATGATCACAGACGGCTGCATCAATTTTCTTCACACGTCTTGGAAACCCCAGTGTGTGGATGGATTTGGGGTAATCGGGCAAGACAGAATATCCCCTGATCACCCAGAAATTCTCATCTAGACAGAGAAAGGGATATCTTCAGATGTCTTTTGCTCTGTGTCTTACAGGGAGGAAGAGATGACTCAGGAAGTTTGAAAATAATGAGGTACTTATTTCCTCTCAGCTGCCAACTTAATAATCTCATGCCTCTATTGTACTTTTTTCTTGTTCTATTTCTTTTTATTTGCTAACTATAATAATCCTATAAAAGGGACCATAGATGAGATAAGTTGTTTTGGAAAAACAGAATGAACTTCCACAGTTTTAAGAAACTATTTACTTTTGTGAATGGGTGTTTTTTTCTGCATGTGTGTCTGTATACCACGTATGTGACTGGTGCCCTCGGAGGCCTGGAGAGAGCATTGAATTCCCTAGTACTATTGTCAGCCTTCCTGTGGGTGCTGGGAATCGAACCCAGGTCCTCTGGAAGAGCAGCCAGTGTTTGTGACTGCTGATCTGCTCTCAGATTTTATAGTTTTAATCACAAAAATTCCTTTTAGTGAGTTTGGGGTGATAGAAATCGTCACAGCCATAGAGAGAAACCTATCTCACTGTCATTTATGAGGAGAACCTAAATTAGGGGAGAAGCCCTTCACAAAACTCATGATTAAGATTGTATTTTGCAGAAATACCCATTGCCCTTTTAGAAAAGAGGAGAAAGAGGAACCATGACTGGCAAATTTACCTTTAAAAACAAGGAGCTCATCTTTGGGGCTTTCATAGGCAGCTTGAAGATCAGCTGGCAGAGATGGCCAGAAGGAATCAATAAACTCAAACTCAGCACCAGCAATATCAGAGTAGACCCTCCATAAGTGCCTGCATTAAACACAAAATACTTCATCGATGATGTCCTGGTACCTGTGTCCATCAGCATGTTTCAGTCTTAGGTTTGTGGTATGCATGCATGTGTGCCTACATAGTCACAGATGTGGGGCATACATATGAATGCATGTGTGCTTATGTGTGGAGGCTGCAGGGTGCTCTTGGGTGTTTTCTTTGATTGTTTTCTACATTGTTTCCTGAGGAAGAGTCTATTGCTGATGTACTGGTACATGCTCAGCAACTGGCTTTCTAGGTGAGTAGAAGACTGTTTACCTGGAGATCCTTTGAAAAGAAAAATCTTTATAAGAAGCTGGAGTGTCAAGGGAATAGGTTTACCTGCCTTTAAAGAACATAACTTCCCTGCGGAAAGTAGTGATAGCATCAAAAGTCAAGGTGGGGTCGCAGGCGTGGGGTTCAGGGTTTCCATTTGGCTTGGTGGGTACTTTAGGTGGACTTCCTTCAGTAAGAAAAGAAAGACTATTCAGAAGGTACAGAAACTATGTCCTCATCAGGGTCTTACCTAAGTACGTGTTTGCTTCACAATAATATTTCAGGAAGCAACCCTCTCAATTTCCTCTCTGCAAAACTTTCTGTTTAGTTACCATACATGCAGCTGCACAATGCTACTAACCATAGATGGACTGGATCCCATCAATATCATCCTGAGAAAGTGGGTATTTGCTAGGATCCAGGGAGACGTAATTGGGGAACATCAAGGCTGTTTGATCATTGGAGTGGGAAAGCCCCAGAGAGTGACCAAATTCATGAGCAGCCACAAGAAACAAGTTGAACCCTTGATAAAGCAGAAAACATGATCATGAGTTGATGAAGAAATTTAATCCAGGAGGCAGATTGCTTGAGACTGCTTACTCAGAAATGAATAGCTGGCATGGCAGTGCACCCTTTTATTTACAGGATTGAAGAGGCAGAGGCAGGCAGAGCTCTTTGAATTCAAGATCAGTCTGGTTTACACATGTGTTCCAGGCCAGCCAAGTTTACATGGTTAGATCCTGTTTTAGAAACAAAACACATAGACAAACAAAAGAATTGGAATATTATTTTAAGAAATGGAGCCATCAATATGAGGGATGCTTGACTGTATATGAGCATCCATATGTTCTTCTGTGGTTCTCCACCAACTGGACAATAAAGTCCTAATTTCTTCTCCTAGCTCTAAACAATATAGCTCTTAACCTTTTTAAATCCATAGATACTTTTGCATAGCCCTCTGGTCTTTCTTCCCATCCTGGTGCTTTCTCTCATGTGCTCTGAGCCAGCCACTTCAAAACACTTTCATTTCTTATCTGCACTAAGTTCTTCCTATACCTGTCTTTAGACTTCCTTTCCTTTTTCTCTTTTGAGACAGTGTCTCATGTATCTCTGGTTTGCCTCAAATCCACTGTAGAGCTGAGGATGATCTTCACCTCCTGAGCCTTCAGCCTCGACCTCCCAGGTGGTGGAATGACAGGGGTGCACTACTGCACTCAGTTTATTCTGTCCTGGGGATTGTACTCATAGCCTTATGCACACCAGGAAAAACTCTTTCAACTGAGCTTCACCTCCAGCCCAGTGGATTCATTTCTCCTGCTCAGTCATGCTCACTACAGCTCTCTTCTACTCCAAAGCGATATAATACAATGGACGAAGAGTGACAGGGACAGATGGCAACTCTTTGAACTGCTGGCCTGTGCAGAGCTTAGTTGAAGGCTATGTTGATCTTATTCCTTGGAAAATAGCCTTGGTTAACTTGGATTACAACTCTGGCCTCTTTAAGAATTCATCTCACAACACTCTTCAGTAGAGGGCTTGACACAGTGCACGGAGGAGGAGCAATTAACACTAATTGGCTAAGGATAGTCAGATGGAGAAATCTTCCATTTCTGCTTCTGGATATGAAAGTGAAGCCTGTTGAAGAAAGCTTGCCAATCCTGAGTTTGGCAAGTACTTGGGCTATTTCTTACAATTGATTAAGCACATATACGCTGGCTTTGGATCAAAATAAAAACCAAGAAAATAGTGGTTATTCTTCAGTAGAAGATACACATAGAAGAGTTCACCCCACTTCTCAGTTTTCTGAGTGCAATGTTCCTCCTTCACCCCTGTCTGTAATGCTACTCACGTGGCACTGTCCACAGCTCATCCTAGATTCCCACTGCTGCCTGAAGCTCAGCCAGCATTGACCACTTCATCTGTCTCAATAGCACTTGGGAGAAAAAAAGCTTCCTGTGCTCTAGTGGATAGAGTAATCAGGATGTGTCTGCAAAAACTAAAACTGACCCAAGCAGAGTATTTGGCCTCATTGAGTCAGGAATCATCGGCAGCCTTGTGTGCTGCCCATCAGGAAGACCATGACCTTTACTTCCCTGGGATCAGGAAGGCTGTGACCTATACTGTCCTGGGATCATGGGGGCCAGATCTCCAACCCAAATTGTTGAGGGACAAAGGATAGTGAGAGGTGGAAGGTTACTGAGCCTCCTCCTTTGCTTAATAAACACAGAATTACTGTAGTGAAGTTTGGGTGTTTTGTTTAAAAAGTAACAGTACACCGAAGCTGGAGAGATTGGTTAGCATTTAGGGGTACCATCTGCTGTTCCAGAGGATGTGAGTTAGGTTCCCAGGATCCACAAACTCTTATTCCAGGGGATCTGATGTCCTCTTCTGGCCTCTGAAATCATCAAGCATACATGTGGTATGCAGGCATACATGCAAGCAAAATACCCATCCACATAGACACCCAAACAAAACATGTTCAGTGCTGCTCAGGCCAACTTAGTTGCCTTAAAGGACAAGATCAAGTATAAGAACTAGGGTCTAATAATTTGCAGTGAGGGGAGATGGTTAGTAAAGAAAGTCTATGCTTTCAAATTGACCTTTATGGGACATAAACCCACAAAGTGTTCCTTAACCCCAGGCTTAAAACCACCACCCCTCTTCAGTCTTCGTTTAGTCTTTAAGCTACAGGCAACTATAGCCATTGATTCAGTGTGCAGCCTTGTGCTGAGTGTGGAGGTTAAGGCATCACACAGGATTGCAGAGGCTGCAAGGCTGGAACTTTTGAGAACACCTCTGGGGTTCACATAACACACCTTGCACAGTTTTGTGTACACAGTGGACCAGCAGGCACTGTGGAAATTCCCAGCGCTATGTTAATGAGTACATGGGCAAATGGCAAACACTGTTCTCAGGCCAGGACTACTAACATGTGAGAGGTCTGTAAGAAGACTACCAGAGCACTGGCATTGTTAATGGTTGTTAGTCATCCCACTAGTGTGATCCGAGAATACAGAACATTATGTACGAAACTAGTGAACTTGGATGTGAAAGGCAGATAACTGTACATGTAGTGCTTCTTTCCAGATGATTTCTTTTTTTAGATTAATGCAATTTTCTCACAGTGAAAATTAGTCTCACCTTCCCCATCCTTGGCTATCCATGTTTCATCTTCGTCAAAGTGAGTGTCACCACCTAGACCCAGACCAGGAGGAAAGGCATGACCAAGGACTCCCAGAGGACCATCAAAGTGCCGAGGACACCAGCCATGGACTGAAAGACAGTTGATGGGGAGAGAGGTCAGCTCCCTGTGATCTTAGAAGAAGATCACTCCCCTCACTGCAGGCCTTACCTCCTGTCCTGAATGCTATCATTATATCTGCAACCCCCTTGGATATCCTGGTAAACATCAGTGGAGTGACCTTGCTCCAAACTTGTAGAGCTTTCTGAATTGCCTCATCCACATCAGCTGGTGTCATGTCAGGAGTGTAGTTCATTATTCTGAAAAACAGGCGACATTATAGGAACTGTGGATATGGTAGTTTACTAGTCATGGGCCGCAGTGACTTGTAACATTGTGCTGTTCTCCAGCTTTATTTAAATGAGACAGCTTTACATAACCCAACTTTGAGTTTCCTTTCTCATGCTGCAACAACACACTTTGGGCAAATGCGACTTATAGGAGGAAAGGGTTTGTTCGGTTTACAGTTCCTGGCCACAGTTCATTACTGAGGGTTCTGGGCAGGAATCCAAAGCATGACGGAAGAACACAGGAATCCAAAGCATGACGGAAGAACACAGCTTGTTGGCTCACTCTCAGGTTTATGCTAGTTTTCACCTCTGTGTGCGCCCCTGAATGTTTGTATGAGTGCTACATGTGTGTAGGGGACCTGCAGAAGTCAAAAGAGGGAGCGATCCCTTTGAACTGGAGTGCCACATGATTGTGACCTGTCACGTGAGTACTGGGAATCAAACTTGATTTGCAAGAGTGTACAAGCTCTTAACGGATGAGTCATTTCCTTAACCTCTTAGCTAACTTTCTTTTTTTTTTTTTACTTTTTTCATTAAATCTCTTGTAGTTCCTTATCCTTAAATAGCCCAGTATACAGTGTATACATTGTTATACTGGGACCCATCTAGGATTTGAGATTTGATAGCACTAAAACACACACACACACACACACACACACACACACACACACCCCTCAAGCACCCTGCTATATGAGCGCAAGCTTGGATGCACGAATAAACATGTTCCTCCCCCCCCTCACATCCTTCCCTTCTTTCTGCACACCTCACCAGGCCTCCAGGGCACTGTAGCAGATGGTGGTGCTTCCTGTCCTGAGCTCACAGGGGAGAAGAGAGCCTAGAGATTGGAACCTATCTGCTGGAGCCTGTGTCCTCTGAAGCACTAGCTACAGGCAATAGCCTTTCGATTTAGTTTCTGTGTGGTTGTAATACTGCCCACAGCATAGGTCTAATGTGGGGATGAGATACATAGAACCCACAAAGTGGCATACAAGTATCAGTTAGATAAGCCATCATTGTGGTTGCTTCTTGGAGATGAATTATTTGGGTTAGTTCACGAAAGTTGGTAGAAACATTACCTGTATGTAAGGCTGTATTTTCTCCACCCAGGGAGTGTGTAGCCATATTGCCCCACATCCGGTACCCCACACCTGGGCACTTTCATGATCTCAAGTGTGTCTGAATCCAGTTTTCCAGTCACTGTCAATCCAAAAAATGCCTGCATTTCCCGAAGTTTTCCATCAAAGAGACTCCTGTTCTTGCTTTGGACAAAATGACTCCCTTCTATTTCAAGAGAGTAGAACTGGTTGAGATATGCCTGTCAGGAAAGACATAAAGGACACAGACTACAGGAGAGCAAAGGTTTATGAGTGACTAGAATTAGCCAAACCACACACCCATACAACAACTAAGGGCAGCCACTTGGCTTGTTAGGTGCAGACACAGTATGTATATTCTTACTGTTCCTTTCATCTTCTTATGCTCTTGAAATTCTAGGAGACATCAGAGATGATGCTCTATTTTGAAAAACTTATGCTATTTAACCTTAGAGTTAGACACATGGAAAGGATCTCATTATTCTGAGATACTCTGAGACTCTGCAGGAATGTGCTGTCTTGGAAAGTCCCGAGAGAAGCTATAAAAGGCACATTTTATTGCTTGTTGCTTTTAGCATGCAATGAGATCCTACCTGGGCCAGTTGATTGTTCTCCTCATTTTTGTCCTTCCTGTCTGGAGGAAACGCAGAGGAAAGTGTTATAAAATTAACCATCACAGGCAGAAGGCACTTCATTCCTGTCTCTTCAGTTAAAGCTTGTTTCTGTTCGCATGGCATTTAGAAAGTTGACAGTGAGACGTGGCATGAAGTAATCACTTAATTAATAACAGCAAAGCACATTGCCATAAAGTGTCTCATGACTTCTTTTTCCCCTTAGATAAACTTGAATTTTGCAACCAGAGTTGGTGATTGTTTATCTAGCATATTGCTTACTTTTGAGCACTGACAATGGCAAGGCCCCCAAGTTAGTCTTCTGGCCTCAAAACTGGTAGTTTTCGACATATAAGTTGTTATGAATTTTGAAATAATTTTCTTTGGCAGAAAACACTAGCATATCTTGATAGTGTGATAGGAAGATGCCGCAGACCCTTTTGGTCTCCTGTCTGCATAGAACGGGTCTCTGGAGGCAAGTGGGCAAAGGAGTTGGCTAAAGTGGGTAACAGAGAGGACACACAAGAGTGTGTGTAGAATCTGAGTGTATTTTCACAAAGTGAACACCAGTCTTATATAATACAGAAAACAAAGGGGTAGGATGTCAAGGCAGGCAGGCAAAGTACATTGAAGTTACCTGACACAAAACAAAGGAATGACTCCAAAAGGACTTACAGGAACCAGGTAATATTTACAGTAAAGATAAAACAGCTCTGCCTAGGGTCAGCTAATGACAGGCAAGGATTTCACACCCTAGTCACAATTTGTGCTACTCCTTTGAGCCTTATGAAAGCTAACACCAGGGGGTTCTGCTCTAGCAGACCTTCTCATGAATAATGTAATACCACAATCCCCCTATTTCCTAGGCCTTGGTAAATTTTTGCATGAGTGTAATTTGGCTGTTCTTTTAAGTATCTCTGGGGAATCTCCATTTGTCAGAAGAATTCACCAGCTTGCTTCTAATATGCAATGCAGTCTGTTATACCTGGTTGCAGTGAAGATTCCTGTCTCAGTGGCACTCCCTAACTCTTAGTTAGGTCATTGGGAATTCCCTTGTTTTGGGGGGCTACTCTGCAGACTAGGCCTGAGCTATTCCAGCTCTGTTCTTTGTAATGCCTAATTAGTTTCACTGTCTCTAGAATGTTGCTAAATAGATTACCTTCTCACTAAATTCCTACTGAATTCTAAGCTCGTAGGCTTCAAAGACGTTGGAACACTGGCGAAGGCTTAGACATATAGGGTATGAGTATAAGGGTTATGAGAATGCTTGGTTCCAGGAGGTTGGGTTTCCTTAAAACTCATGAGTGCTTCCAGGCCTCTTGGCCTGTCAAGCAGACTTCACTGGAGTGTGCGTAGCAGGAAGAGACAATGGAGTCAGGTATTAGTTTAAGTTAAGTACTGTGCTATGGTGCCTGGCTTCTATATGAGTTCTGCCTACTGAGCCACTTCCCAGCCTCTGTATCTTTAATTGTTAGGAGTACTGGCTAGCTAAATACAAGTAATTGTTTGCTATTATTATTTATTTTAGTATTGTCTTTGAATGTTTTTTTGTAATGTCCTTTTAATGGTAATGATGTTAAACATTTAAAAAAAATTATTTGATTTTTATATCCTAACCAGTTTCCCCTCTCTCCACTCCTCCAGTCCTTCCCCAGCCTCTCTTTTCTCCTCCATATGTTAAACATTCTTATATCAAATGTTTGTTTTTTTTCTACCAGAATTGTCTCTGGTTTCTCTGACTTTCTTGTTTGGTGTCTGTTTATCAAATGTTTGGTGACTATGTTGCCCAATCTGCTTGGAACTTCTGGGAAAGAAAGTTATCTGGGAAGCTATTAGTACCCAAAGATGGGTGTGGGGAGTTGAAGACCTTTCTTACAGGAGGCAGGGTGTGTTCCAGGCTTCTATGGTATATGATGAAATTTAATTGAACTCAACAGGAAAATGCACGGTAGCAGATAGCTAATAAAACTAAAGGTGATGCGAACTTTGGTTATGTAAGAGCAGCTGAGGTTTGGTCTATGGCTTCTAGAGCGAACTTTGGTTATGTAAGAGCAGCTGAGGTTTGGTCTATGGCTTCTAGAGCGAATCACCTGTACACCAGGAGCTGTGTTGTTTCTCAAAATATGGCTATTGAACCTATATTGCAGGTAGCACAAAACAAGGAAGAAAGAGAAATACAGTTCTTAATATTCTTTGAGGAACGCCACCTGTCTTAGTCAGGGTCTCTATTCCTAGACAAAACATCATGACCAAGAAGCAAGTTGGGGAGGAAAGGGTTTATTCAGCTTACACTTCCACATTGCTGCCTTTCACTGAAGGAAGTCAGGACTAGAACTCAAGCAGGGCAGGAAGCAGGAGCTGATGCAGAGGCCATGGAGGGATGTTCTTTACTGGCTTGCTTCCCCTGGCTTGCTCAGCCTGCTCTCTTATAGAGCCAAGACTACCAGCCCAGAGATGGCACCACCCAAAAGGGGGACCTCTCCCCTTGATTACTAATTGAGAATATGTCCCACAGCTGGATCTCATGGAGGCATTTCCCAAAGCCCCTTTCTCTGTGATAACTCCAGCTGTGTCAAGTTGACACAGAACTATCCAGTACACCACCAAATAGTTAGCTACAAATTTTGGGTGAGAATTAGGTACATGCCGTACCTGCCTGTAGGAAGGCTGTAAAGTCTTGGTTGTGCACAATGATAACACTGAAACTGGATTACAAAAGCAGCAGAGAATGTTGGGGCAGCCACACTGAAGTTCCTGCAGGGTCAGCATCTGTATACCTGCTTTTCCCAGACGGCTTTTCCCAGTTTCTCCAGAGCAGACCCCCATCCCACCCCAGGTTCTTACATACCACCTCCTTGAGGCAAATCTGGTAGAAGACATTGTTGACAGCACATCTCTGATTTGTGCAACTTGCCTTCTTGTGAGAAACTATGAATGTTTCTGTGTTTGGCATGGCACAGAGTTATAGTTTAGAAGTTTAGGAATTAAACACCCCAGAATAATTCTCTCCCATTAGGGCCCGAGAAATGGCAAAGAATTTTCCCAACTCCAGTATAAAGTGTCCTGTGGGATTCTTAGTAGGTGGATGCACAGGCCAGATCCCCATAGCAGAAACCTTGGTAACATTCGCTGAGCTCTCCTCCCCCGCCCTGCCCCTTTCCTTCTCCCTGCAAAAAGTGCACCTGGAATCATGCTTCCCTTTCAGAATAATTGCATCAGGGTCTTTGCATAGGGTTTACTTTTGAATAAGCTCAAAACAAGTGCAGAGAAATCTTGTCCTTTGAAATCTAAGCTTAGCTTTTTGTATCTCTGTGCTCACATAAATGTGATACCTTAAAAAATGCCCATGATTCCGAAGTATGGCCAACAAAATAGCAGGAACTAAACTCTCATCTCAAACATTTGGGTCAGCAAACTCACATGAGCGGCTCACAGAAGTATCTTGCATTTATATCTTTAAACACTGTCATACCAGGAAGTTTTAGGAATATGGCATTTGAAGTTGATTAGCTGTACTTACTGGTTTTGACATCTCAAAGGAGAGATCAGGAAGGGCAGCTAGGAGGTGGCTTCTCCTGTTGCTGTGCTGGGAAGTACCTCATGGTCACCAAGCAGGCCTTTGATTTGACTTTGTGTTGGTCTCCCTTCCCTTGCCTCTGAGAGGGTGTCCCCCACCCAGGTATGTCACCGCTACCCTGGGACATCAAGTCTCTACAGGATTAGGCTCATCTTCTCCGACTGAGGTCAGACAAGGCAGTCCTTTGCTACATAAGTACATGGGGAGAGCTATTAATCCATTCTGAATGGTGGTATTTTTATTTTTGTTTTGTTACTATTGTGTTTTGTTTTGTTTTGTTTTGTTTTGTTTTTAAATCCCTCTCCCAGGAATTGAACCCAGGACCTCACACATGCTAGTTCGGTACTCCTCTTCACAGCAACACCACCCAGTGGTCTTAAGGGTTGATGTACTGTGTCAGCTTTCTATTGCTTCTCTAACAAAGAATACACATTCAATAGAGCAGAATAACAACTTTATTTTGTCACAAAAGCCAGAAAACCCATATGAACAAGTGCCTCAATTCTGGAATCTGCTTGAGGAAGGAATGGTCCTTTTTTTTTTTAAAAAAAACCCTTTCTACCTGCCTGTGCCTGGGAAATTATTGGCAAATAGATTTATAGATGCAGCACTCAAATGTCTGGTTCTCTTTGCTTGGTCTCTTCTACCATGTGCCTATGCCTCTGCTGACTCTTCCCAAATCTCCCCAGAATAAAACATGTTAGGAAAATGCTTTAATATCTGAATGACATGCACATCTCTCACTCCTTTTTATAAGAACAGATGTATGGGCTTATGGCTCATCCTAACCCTGTTTAACGTTGTCTTGTCATTTACACATAATTCATTATATCTTCAAAGACTCTGGTTAACAGCTAGATAAACAGCTGGGGTTAAGATTTCAATGTATTTTTTTCCTGGCATGCAGAGGGGCATGATTCAACACACAATACATATTTTTTTCATATTTTTTCCAAGGGAGGACATAACAGCACATTTTCTGTACAGATAAGGGGATAATATCTATGTGTTTATAATCCTCATTTGTAATGAAAATTCAATGCTAGATTCCCTGTTTGAAGAGATTTAGGAACATTTGAAGCTAGATAAGCAAGTAATAAAACAGAAGGTTTTAGAAGGCAGAAGAGCAGATAATGAAATAGTGAAGAGTAAGGTAGCAAACGGCTTGCTCTCTTTGTGATGCATTCACTAACCAGGGACGGAATGTGCAGAAGGAGTCAGCCTTGGCTGGGAATGTAAGATTACAAACACTGGTTCTTCGAAGAGGGCTGCAGAGTTAGTTACCACTGAGGAAAGTCTGGGCAGGACATGTGGGATGAACATGCAGACTGAGCTTCCCTTTTGTATTCATAGGGTGGGTGCAAAGACATTTGACTTTGCTCAATTCTATGAACAGTTAAGCCATAAATTGCTTCTTGCAACTCTAGTGACTCTGCCACTGACAAAATTAAACGCAAAATATTGTGGTCCACTGAAGAAGAGGAAGAAGGCTGTAAGAAAGAGACACATGTCCAAGTTAGCTTATAGATCTCAGCTCTCACTGAATTCTCATCAAATAAACCAAACAGGATATAGAAATGCAAATGTGCTATTTTAAGATTTTAAACAGTGTTAATTTTTTTCCCCACTTACAATCCTGCAGGAAAACTGCATCGACTCTACAGTTTACTCCTGGGAACATGCTTGCTATGCTTTTGGGGTAACCTGGGTCCATGGATCCTTTTTGATTGTCATATCTAATGAGAACAAAATATCACATGATTTAAAAACAATATACACTATGACAGTTTTATTTTAATTTGTATAAGTCATAAAGTACTCTCTTACACATGTTCACACTGTCTTCACTGTGTCCCATTGGCTGAGATTAGGAACCTTAAAGTCTCTACTTAAGGGTATTTTGTTTAGAAAACAGAGAAATGCCATTGATTCTAAAGCAGCATTCTGATTGCTGATGAAGGGGTTATTTCTCAAAACTGGAGCCTATATTTTCTAAATAATTTACTTACCTGGTAAAATGGTAAAAAATAATTAACTGTGTGTATATATGTACATGTGTATATAATGAAAATAAATGTATTTATTAGTATTTTTTAGCATGTAAAGTAATGGGCTTCATTACAACACTTTCCTACATAGATGCATTGTTTATTTATATTCATGTCTCCATTGTCCTCCTTTATTTATTGTTTATTTATATTCATGTCTCCATTGTCCTCCTTCTAGTTCCACCCACCTGTCCTCTTCCTTTCTACAGATAATTCCTCTCTTGCTTTCATATTTTAATAAGTTCCTCTCATGCACCAAATTCTGTAAATGATGTAGAAAACATTCATTTTGGAATATCAGAACTCAACTCATAGTATCAACTTACTTCTTTCTCATATCCCACCCTAGTGTGTTATGAGGGTGTGAAATAGCTCATGATATAGAATCCTCAGCACATTAGTGTCTGTGTTTTATGTGATAAAAATGAAAAATTTAAAACCAGTGGCAATACCACACTGTGATAAAGACTACATCCTCACTAACCTGTCAAAAGATCATGTGGATTTAAGTCTTCAGATGTCTATGCTGACGTTTGGTACATAGAGCAGAGAAACACATATTTCAATTTTAATGAAAAAAAAACTCATTAATATCACCTCCAGCACTGGTTGTTTATGAAGAAGTATGTCTTCCCGTTATAGGAAACAGCTGCATCAATGGCTTGGACACTCCTTGGGAATCCATAGTTGGATATATCTCTGGGGTAACCTTGTTGCAGGTCATAGCCACTTAGAGCCCAGTACTGTCTGCCTGCCAACAATTCAGAGAAAATCTTTAACAAAGCTCTTACTTTCTACAGTATAGTATACAGCACTTTGTCATCCCACAGTAATGAAAGTGGAACAGATAATCTGAGAAAGACAAGGGCGTCACAGTGGAGCTCAGAGTGCAGTGGTAGTCCTAATAGTTCCTCCCTGAAAAACATCAACTGTTACAGCCTGGTGTTCATGGTCCCCAAACTAGAGGTCTTGCCTGATGTGACTTCTATATAGAAACTAAATCACACCTTGAGGGATCTTAGAAGACCATATCTAGGATGAGGGCAGAGAAATACTGAAAATTGTCTCATTCATTTGCATTTGTTGAGGACGATATTTAGAGCTAACTGAGGGTCCAGCCTGTGAAAATTCACTAAGTTGTTGACCATGATGGGGCCCAAGCCTGGCAGTAGCATGCTTTTCCTGGCATGTCCCTTCTGAAAGGGCTGTGGGACAAAGAGAAGTTCTGCCCTGCTCTTCAGGAAGAACAGAAGGAGGAGGAGACAGTAGGATGTTACCTTTAAATAGGAAAACTAGGTCTCTGTCAAAATCTTCATAAGCAGCTTGAAGATCATTGGGTAGGAAGGGCCAGAATAGAGATATGAAATTGAGGTCAACTGTTCTCAGCTGAGGATGCCGTCTCCAGAAGTACCTAAAGGGATACAAGCACACACATACAGAGACAGACAGACAGACAGACAGACAGACAGAGGGGAGTAGGAGATGGAGAAGGGCAGGGACAGGAAGAGACAGCTGTTATTTTCTGTGATTCTTGGCTAAAATGACCCTTGCATGGTTTCTGAAGCATATAAATGTGTAACATGAATGATTCATGTAGGACCTTAAATTATGGTAGTGGTGTCCATCTATCTGGTGATCCCTTGACAGTTTTTAGGTCCCAGTTGGCTTCACACCCTCTTCTTACCCTGACAAACCTAACTTGGTTAGGATCTTTCAGCAATTAATAGGTCCAATGCTGAAAGACTGTAACCACAACCGAGATGCTTGTAGATGCTTGATGCTTTAGTTCCCCCACCCTCTGAATATTTCATGACATCAGAAAACATTAAAAATGCCAAGGAGATGCATGTGTGTTGGGTCAAAAGGAAAGCTGAGTTGTGTGTTTCATTAGAAGTCAGTTTTAAGGTCTGACAAACAGACATGTACAAAGGAAAGACAGCTCAATTTTATACTTGTCTTTAAAGAAGTAAATCTCCCCACGGAGTGTGGTAGTAGCATCAAATCTCAGGTTGGGGTCACAGGCTTTGGGTGTGCTGGAGCCAGTAGGTTGGATGGGGTTGTCTGAAGGTCCTAGGGAGTGAAATAATTTAATAAGTAGAAGTGCCATGATGCTTTTGATGTGTTTCAAATATGTAGGAAGTCAGAGGGTCTTTTCATGAAGAAAAGTTACTAGATGATTCCACAAGTCACAGTAGACTCTGTACATATGATCCTTTTAAAGGCTGGGCCTGTTCCCAAGAGAAATGATGGCTTCTACTTAATCTGGAAAGTAGTTTGAATCTGATGCTTCCTTTTAACGTCTAAGCCACCCTTCGTCCTCCTGTTTCCTCTTTCTGTCTTATTGTCATTGAGCATTCACTTCCTTGTTCCTCACCAACATCCAAATGCAATGATAGATCTCATATTAGTCTTTTACCCTATAGCATAAATCTAACTCAGTTTCTTTTCTATAAAAATTGACATTTTAGCTAGACATTGCAGCACAGGCTTTGAAATCTCAGCACTGTGGATATTGAGACAGGAGGATTAGTCTCAATCTGAGACTAGTCTGGACACAAAGTGAGAAACTGTCTTAAAATATTAAATAAATACACAATAATTTACATCTTTATGAATTTTCCTATCAGGGAACTAAGGATTGAACTTGTCATTTAGAAATGCTGGATTATCAAGAGAATGGGAAACATTGGCCAGCAAAGGAAGCAGTTGCTGGCATGTGGTTGGGAGTTGGGGATTTGAGTGAGGTTCCTTATTATTATTATTATTATTATTATTATTATTATTATTATTTTTGTTTTCCGAGACAGGGTTTCTTTGTAGAGTCCTGGCTGTCCTGGAACTCACTTTTTAGACCAGGCTGGCCTTGAACTCAGAAATCTGCCTGCCTCTGCCTACCAAGTGCTGGGATTAAAGGCGTGTGCCACCACGCCCGGCGAGGTTCCTTATTCTTAGAGATTCTACTGTGATGAGAAGATTCCCTGACATGATATTCCATACTCCTGATTTATAGGGCAACCCCACCCCAAGAGGAGAAAGCTCTTCCTTCCCATCCTGCTTCTGTCTGTAACTTCAGGTAGCAGGAGGGCAAGAGGGAGGAGTTGGATCTCCCTGTGGTCTTCTACCTTCATCTACTACAAATTATACTTCAGTGAACATTCTTGCCAGGCCTTACACATGCCTGCTTAGGGATCTATGTGAAGAATTCTTTCACAGATGATTCTGGATGGACAGTTGTTCTATGAAAAGGGATAATCATGTCTTTTCAGAATACACAAAATTGGAAAGCATAAAAATGAAGGCAGAAAATGTCTCCACCATTTAGAAGTAATGGCGGGGAAGTACCTCTATACATTTCCCCAAGTCTTCCTACTTTTCTCCTTTCCTTTCTCCCTTATTACCTCTCTCCTTTCTCCTTCCTTCCTTCCTTCCTTCCTTCCTTCCTTCCTTCCTTCCTTCCTTCCTTCCTTCCTTCCTTCCCTGCCTGCCTTCTTGCCTTCCTCTTTCTCTCTTCTTCCTACCTTTCTCCCCTCCCCTCCCCTCCCCTCTCCTCTCCTCTCCTCTCCTCTCCTCTCCTCTCCTCTCCTCCCCATCTCTCCTAACTTTGCCCTCTTCTTTTCTTGAGACCAAGTCTCACCATGTACTCCAAGTTTTGCTCAGCTTCCTGGTTCTCCTGCTTTCAACTCCTGAAACTAATATTACAGATATGTGCCCACAGGCCTGTCCTCATACCTTTACTTTAGGGCAGAAATAGACATCTAATAACTAAAAACTAAGATGTAGCAAAATCACATTAGAGGCTCAGCCAATCTTTTGCTAACACTATAGTTATTACTGGCAACTTGAAGCAATTAATTTGAACTTCCTTTGTGGATAAAATCTAGAGACTCCAAAGGAGAGATACTTACATGCTGAACTTGATGAGGCCAAATCTCAAGTCCTATTATGTTCTACCATGTTGTCCACATGACCTTACCATAGATTGTCTGAATGCCATTGATATCATCTTGAGGTAGTGAATAAGTGCTGGGATCCCTGTAAGCATAGTTTGGGTACATCAAGGCACCAGGATCAGTGGAGTGAGAGAGTCCCAAAGAATGTCCAAATTCATGAGCAGCCACGAGAAACAGGTTGTAATCTGAAATGCAAGAAAAGATGGTGAATGATCTAACTGGCTCCACAGGTAGTAAAAATATGATCTGTATGATCTCAAAGGATGTGACCTTGAGGCCAAAACTGTACAGGAAGGAGACATTCATTTATTCATCTTTTTCTTTTCTTTTCAGGCACGTGAAGAACAGCAATTAGGAGGCATCAAGGTAGGTGACACAAACTTCTTAGCAACTCTCAGAGACTAAGAAAATCTGTCTTTATTCCAACACCCTCATTTTATGAATGTGGAGGGTTGTTGAAATGGTGGTAGAGCTATGGATCTCAGGATGGAAGAATCCTGTTTCTCTTGTGTCCTGACTGGCCCTCAGGCTCATTGGCAGAGTCTCCATGGAAGGGACAGGGAAGAGCCTGACTCTCAGTGCAGCAGCTCAGACACAAGGCTGACTGAGCACAGGCTCTAAATACACTGTCCATGCTTCCTCTCCTCTCCTCAGGCATCCCAGCCTTTCTTGTCAGAAGTCTCTTGCAAAGGTGTCTTGTTGCACAGGCACATTGCTGAGGAGGCTCATGGAAATTAGGCTGCTAGAAGCAAGAATGTGGCTGCTCTTTGAACAGTATACTTTTTCAAATGAACCCTAGTACTTCAACTTTTGCGAAAGATGTGAATAACAAGCCTTGTCAAACATTAAACTCAGGAGTGGAGGGACTTAAGGATCAAGGTCAGAAAACTTCATGCGTTGGGAGCTAAGTAGCCTTTGACTTCAACCACTCAGCTTGTCCATCAAGAGTGCAAGTTGCCAAAGAATATGTGTAACTAATGAGTGTGGGTTTCCTCAGCCCAGCCTTGTTTGAACACCCAGGACCCAGGCAGGGTTCAGCTGTGGTTTTCAATGTTCAGCTCCCTGCCTGCTGAAATGTAAATGCTTCTCTCAGAAATCATGTGTTAGAAAGTTAATCTTGAGTGAAAAATATTGGGAGGTGGATGGTCTGGATTGGTGCTGCTGGGAGGCAGCCAAGAGGTTTCAGGGTCATTTATTTTGGTTGCCCTCATCCTTCTGCCACATCAAGATGCTTTAAGAAAAACTTTAGCCATTAAACAACTAAGGAGGTAAGTTTCTTTAGTTCACCAGTTACTTCCTTTCATTATCCCATGACAGTAGTGCACGTGGATTTAGGCACTGAAGTGAGAAATAAAGTTAACATTTAGCTTTTGATTAAAACAACAACAACAACAACAACAAACTTTCAAGGTAATTTATTTTTAAGTAGCAAAAAGTATAAATGATTGATTTGAATTCTATAGTAAAGTGAGTAGGTATACATCCTGACTCTAAGGTGAGAAAGAAGAATTTAGAAGCTTCATGTGAATCTAACAATGACCACTTACTTTTGGAATCTTGAGTCCACGTTTCTTCTGAATCAAAATGAGCATCTCCTCCAATACCTTGGCCTGGTTGAAAGGCGTGGGCAAGGATTCCATTGGGTCCATCAAATGGAGAATTGTCACCATGGTCTGAAATGAGATGGTTTGTGGTTAAGCCTTTGCCTAATGTCTCAGGCTAGCTAGAGTGAGCAAAATTTCTTTGAGCCTACCTCTTGAGAAGAAAGCAATGTTGATGTCTGCTTCTCCCTGTAAGGTCTCGGTGAAGGTCAAGGGTGATGCCACACTCCAGACTTGAAAAGCTTTCTCAATTGCTGTTTTCACTTCGGCCCTTGACAGCTGTGGGGTATGGTTTATAATCCTTTGAAAATGAGAAGGAGTAAGAATGGTTTGCTCTTATTAGCAACCCCTTCGAACTACACAGTCTCTCCATTTTGGAGTAAGTTACTTATGTAATGCGCTACCACTTGGACAGAGCATCTGGAGGGGTACACGTCTCAGGGCTGAAGACAGACTGGAGTCTGGACAAGTAACTACTTGTCTTTAAACCTTGGTGTCCCTGTTCATAAGATGATGATACAGTAAGATCTTCCTCATAGGTAGTTGAGGAAATTAAATACACTGTAAGCAATTAGTTGGTGAGTTAAACACTACACAGAAAGTGAATATTATTACTGCTGTTAAGTGAATATTATTACTGCTGTTACCAAGATATACTGAACAGGGCTAGATTTTCTTCAGCACTGGTTAAGCCTCTTGTGGACTTAAAGGTAACTGGCTAGAAGAGACAGTCTCATGATGCCATAGTCTTTTTAGATTGCTGAAGAGAATCAACGTGGTAAGCTGTAGGGTTGAAAGAACCCAGGGCTCTCTGCTTTCTCAGCCTCAAGCTAGCTTCCAGCTCACACTCTACTCCTTCAAATTTGGTAAGGGCAGGATATTTGTTCATTCGTCTCTAGTGGCGTCCATGTTCTGCAACAATGTTTGAGGTGTCACAGACTGTCAGTCACTAGCTGATTGGATGAATCCCCAGACTCTAGGAATCTCACCTGTAGGTCAGGTTAGTGTGTGTCCACTTGGGGCTTCCCGGAGTTAGCAGGAAATCACCAGAGTCAGGCACTCCACATCGAGGAATTTCCATCATCTCCATTGTAGCTGCATCTAACTTCCCAGTCTCTGCTAAGCCGAAGAAGCGCTGCATCTCCTTAAGCTTCTCTGCAACCATCGTGGCATTCCTCGAAGACCGGAACTGTTTGCTTGGTAAATTGTAGAATTTTTCTAGGTAATTCTGATCAAAACAAACACCCCAGAGTACTTGCTGTGAAATTGCTCTGGACGTTTTACAATTCTTTGAGTGTAAACCAGGACCTGACAGGCAAGGGGCAATAATAGAAACTGTGGGTTGGGACAGCTCAGTGGGTCAAGCCTGACAAGCCAAGATTGATCTCATCACCCACATGGTAGAAGGAGAGAGCTGACTCTTACAAGTTTACTCTTACAAGTTATGTTCTGATTACCATACGTGCACTGTGGCATGCAATTCCCTCCCACACTCATGAAAAGAAATGCATTTAATTAAAATAACTTGTAGATTGACTTTGAAAGAACGACACCATAGAACATTCTTTTCATTCCCTGAGATCTCATGAATTTTTTTTTTTTTTTTTTAGGGTTTTTCGAGACAGGGTTTCTCTGTCTAGCCCTGGCTGTCCTGGAACTCACTTTGTAGACCAGGCTGGCCTCGAACTCAGAAATCCGCCTGCCTCTGCCTCCCGAGTGCTGGGATTAAAGGCGTGCGCCACCACGCCCGGAATTTTTGAATTAAAAAACAAAAGTCTTACAGTAGGGGAGGAATGAATCCAAATCACACACAAATTGCTACTATACAGTCAGCAGCATGACTTTTTTTTTTTTTGGTACTGGCTTTTAACTATTGTTTTTATATCTGTTGAGGTGTTAGTTGTAAAAATGAGGACTTTTCTGCTTAAAAAATTCTTTCACTAAATGAAGAGAGGGTTTAATCACCCTCACAGAGAAATGGAGGGTCCAAGAACCAAGGGGAAGGTGACAGTTCAGGTCCTGGCTTACTGCAATGGATTTCAAATGAGAACTAGTCATTTTAAAGATGTTTGGGGCAACAGCAGCATTTCATCTACCAAGATAAGATCTTGGAAGCCACTCTCATTCACAAGTGTTGACATGCCAATCAATGGTAAGGTCTCTTTACCTTGCTATATGTAGCTTATGTATATATTACTGTGCATCGTATGTGACTACCCAGTTCTTTGGAGGTGACAGAGAGCAGAGCTTGCACTTTGGGATGTGACAGGTTTGGGCAAATCCCAGCACTGTCCTTTGTCTCCAACATGGAAAAACCAAGCTTTCCCTCACAGTTATTGTGATACTTAGTGGAGTGGCACCTGCAGACTAAACCCAGCCCACCCTCAGTATGAACTTAGGGGCTTCTGTGCCAGGCACAAAAATGACTGCGAGAAAAGAGCAAGAATTATGCTTTCCGGAAATTTCGATACTAAGAAAATTATGAACAAGAAATTGGTGATCACATTCTCATTCATAAAAAAGTGGCCTTTTTTATACTATAAAACAAGAGAGATGCTAAACTTCCAAAGTTTAATAAACAGTCCTGGGAAATCTGATTATCAATGTGTTAATTTTAATTAATTATAATCCTCCATTCTATCTTCTATATATGATAGTATTTTTGACTGCAGAAAACTATCCATAGAGGAAGGTGATGCTGAGCCTTGGCAAAGCCATGCAGAGAATCTCTTTCTGGCCTTCTAGACTAAGAAGGGAAAACCACCCCTCTGGCCATAATTTGACCTCCCCACAGCCTTCACCATTTTTTAGTGTTGGGATACCAGCAAGTATTCTATCAGTCTAGCACTGACCTATAGAGCATGGAACGACTGGGTTACAGATATACTGGAAGAGAAAAACATTAGGTAGGAAATTCAGTTTATGTAATAAATAAAATATTCTCTCTGAAAGGGCTCCAGCTGCAGCTGGCCTGACAGTAGTGTTCCTTGGGCTTGAAAGCACCCAGCTGTCTTCATGTCTACATTTTCCAGGGCCAGGCCTTGACCACGTGGAGTCTTCCAAGTCTCAGAAGGTGATGCTGAGCCTTGGCAAAGCCATGCAGAGAATCTCTTTCTGGCCTTCTAGACTAAGAAGGGAAAACCACCCCTCTGAATTCTGTAACTATCAACAAATCACTTGTGATAGACAGCCCATTTACCTCAGCAGTTTCTATATTTTTCTCTTCCAGGTGTTCAGGAGGTACGGGGAAGGCGTTGGCAAGCTGTGTGTGAAGGAGGATCAGAAATGGAAGTGTCTTCAGGCGAAGCATAATCTTATCTTCCAAGACAACCTCTCCTGCCTTCCTCTGCCCCTCTGGCAAGTGCCCCGAAGCTCACCGCATCCTCTGCCAATCACTGCTCTTGTCTGGTCCCTTATAAAGTTGCATCTTGAGCAACTTCTGTCTAAGCAGTATGAAGCAACGTAGTTAACCACACTGTGAAGTTCTGCAATGTTAGAACGTGATTTGGAACCTAGAAGTGGGGGAGTCATTCAACAAAGCAAGAGGATGGATTGCTACTTTTGTTCTTTTTTTAACAGTGAAATAGTTTATTTCATTTTCTATTGTTATAACTGAATAAGTATGACTGCATCATTTATTTTTTTCATTAGTAGAAAAATTTTAATTTATCATTAGATAATTTCTTCATTTACATTTCAAGTGTCATCCTACAAGTCCCCTATAATCCCCCCCCCCCGCCCTGCTCCCCCTTACCCACCCACTCCCACCACCTGGCTCTGGCATTCCCCTGTACTGGGGCATATAAAGATTGCTAGACCAAGGGCCTTTCTTCCTCAATAATGGCCAACTAGGCCATCTTCTAATACATATGCAGCTAGAGACATGAGCTCTGGGGGTTCTGATTAGTTCATATTGTTGTTCCATCTATAGGGTTGCAGAACCCTACAGCTCTTGGGTACTCTCTCTAGCTCCTACATTGGGGACCCTGTGTTCTGCCCTATAGATGATTGTGAGCATCCACTTCTGTATTTGTCAGGGACTGTCAAAGCCTCCCAGGAGACAGCTATATCAGGGTCCTTTCAGCAATATCATGCTGGCTTATGCAGTAGTGTNTGTTGTTCCATCTATAGGGTTGCAGAACCCTACAGCTCTTGGGTACTCTCTCTAGCTCCTACATTGGGGACCCTGTGTTCTGCCCTATAGATGATTGTGAGCATCCACTTCTGTATTTGTCAGGGACTGTCAAAGCCTCCCAGGAGACAGCTATATCAGGGTCCTTTCAGCAATATCATGCTGGCTTATGCAGTAGTGTTTGCATTTGGTGGGTGATTATGTGATGGACCACCAGGGTGGGGCACTCTCTGGATGGTCCATCCTTTCATTTTAGCTCCAAACTTTGTCTCTGCACCTCCTTCCATGTATATTTTAATCCCTATTCCAGGGAGGAATGAAGTATCCACGCGTTGGTCTTTCTTGATTTTCTTGTGTTTTGGAACTTGTATCTTGGGTATTCTAGGTTTCTGGGCTAATATCCTCTTATCAGTGAGTGCATATTAAGTGACTTCTTTTGTGATTGGGTTACCTCACTCAGGATCCTTGTAAGCATGGTATTTGTTTTCTGGCTATTGGGTGGTGACCCCTGCTGGTCATAGGAGATATCACTACCATTCCCTTCTCTCATTCCCTCCCTTTCTCTTGTGTTCTCTTTTCTTGTACCTGCTTCCCCTGCTATCCTCCCCTCTCCTCCAATGAAGTGCCTTATAAAGGATACAGGTGAAGGGACAGAGAGAGAGAGTAGAGCAGAGCAAGGCACATGGCTCTCTTATGCTTGGGCAGGCACCCCTTCTTTTTAATGGGCACTTCTTTGCATAAGCAGGATTGGAAAACCCAGCAAGTCTAGACCCCTTTTGTCCTGCCGTGCAGTGCCTGTTCTTGGGCTATGGGACAGGACTTCTCTGGAATTAGAAGGTCTTACTAGAGAGTGTCTCTATGGCCAGCTCCAAGGGAAAAGTGGGAGAGGCACAGAGTTTCTATAACCTACGTTGGGGAAGAGACATTCTAGATTCTATAGCCTTAGACAGAAATGATCCAGAAACTGTAAACTAACTTTCTCTCTGTCTNTTAAGCCACAGTGGGACCCACATTCTCCTCCCTCTTTCTATTGTCAGGGGATTTCCCTGGAGAATTTGTCTAAAATAGACCTTTTGCCCTTTGCATTTGTGTTCTGTTTCCTGCTTAGGCTGCTCTTATCACAGCCAGGAGTCGAGTTGCTTGGCATTGGCTAAAATAGGTCACATGACAGATGGTCTTTTTTTTTTTTAAACTTTATTAGATATTTTCTTTACTTACATTTCAAATGCTATCCCGAAAGTTCCCTATACCCACACCCCACCCTCCTCCCCTACCCACTTACTCCCACATCTTGGCCCTGGCATTCCCCTATATTGGGGCATATAAAGTTTGCAAGACCAAGGGGCTGCTCTTCCCAATGATGGCCAACTAGGCCATTTTCTGTTACATATGCAGCTAGAGACACGAGCTCTGGGGGTACTGGTTAGTTCATATTGTTGTTCCACCTATAGGGTTGCAGACCCCTTCAGCTCCTTGGGTACTTTCTCTAGCTCCTTCATTGGCAGCCCTGTGTTCCATTTTATAGATAACTATGAGCATTCACTTCTGTATTTGCCAGGCACTGGCATAACCTCACAGGAGACAGCTATATCAGGGTCCCTTCAGCAAAATCTTGCTGGCATATGCAATAGTGTCTGCGTTTGGTGGCTGATAATGGGATGAATTCCCGGGTGGGGTGGTCTCTGGATAGTCCATCCTTTTGTCTTAGCTCCAAAGTTTGTCTCTATATCTCCTTCCATGGGTATATTGTTTCCTATTCTAAGGAGGAATGAAGTATCCACACTTTGGTCTTCCTTCTTTTTGATTTTCTTGTGTTTTGCAAATAGTATCTTGGGTATTCTAAGTTTCTGGGCTAATATCCACTTGTCAGTGAGTGCATATCTAGTGACTTCTTTTGTGATTGAGTTACCTCACTAAGGATGGTATCCTCCAGACACATCCATTTGCTGAAGAATTTTATAAATTTATTGTTTTTAATAGCTGAGTAGTACTCCATTGTGTAAATGTACCACATCTTCTCTATCCATTCCTCTGTTGAGGGACATCTGGGTTCTTTCCAGCTTCTAGCTATTATAAATAAGGCTACTATGAACATAGTGGAGCATGTATCCTTATTACCAGTTGGAACATCTTCTGGGTATATGCCCAGGAGAGGTATTGCTGGATCTTCCGGTAGTACTATGGCCAATTTTTCTGAGGAACTGCCAGACTGACTTCCAAAGTGGTTGTACCATCTTGCAATCCCACCAGCAATGGAGGAGTGTTCCTCTTTCTCCACATCCTCACCAGCATCTGGTGTCACCTTAATTTTTGACTTTAGCCATTCTGATTGGTGTGAGGTGGAATCTCAAGGTTGTTTTGATTTGCATTTCCCTGATGATTAAGGATGTTGAACATTTTTTCAGGTGCTTCTCAGCCCTTTGGCATTCTTCGGTTGAGAATTCTTTGTTTAACTCTGTACCTCATTTTTTAATCAGGTTATTTGAATTTCTGGTGTCCAGCTTCTTGAGCTCTTTGAATATATTGGATATTAATGACAGAAGTTTCTCCTGCTCGGGAGTTGTATTCCTCTTGTGTGTTTGTTGTACTGAGTTGTGAGGAAATACTAAATCAAGGCCATGCAATGGAGGAAGTGTTTATTTCGGCTATCAGTTCCAGGAATACACTCATTATGGCAGCAGAAAGAAGCAGCAGGTGGTTGGTCACATTGCCTCCACAGCCAGGAAGAGATGAGTCTGTGCTCATCTTCTCTTTATTCTTCACCACATGTTAGTCTATTTTCAGTGGGATGTGGCTCTCTGTCCACCTCTGCTGATCTCTGAAAGACACTGAACAGGACCACAAGCTGTCACATTCTAGCGTGATACTTTGCATCTTTGTGTGTTTTACAAAGGATTTATATTAGCCCTTCCATTCTCCCACATAGCACTTATGAGATAACTCATAACTGCTGACAAGAGTGAAAGTGCAGACAGAGATGGGCATCTGATGTTTGGCTATCTGCTCTGGTAGATAAAGAGATGAACATGTGATATTTAGCTATCTGTTTTAATGTCTTGAACCTTTCCAGCCTGTCCTCAGAGATACACCTCCCCCAACAAGGCCACACCTCCCAATCTTTTCCAAACAGTTCCATAGTGATATATTCATCGAATTGGTGAAGTATTAAAACATATGAGCATATGATGGCCATTCTGGTTTGAACTACTACATTTTTTTTTAAAAAATTATTTTGTGAGCATTCGTGTTATGTCTGCATTTATTTTTTATTAGATATTTTCTTTATTTACATTTCAAATATTATACCCTTTTCTAGTTTCCCCTCTGAAAATCCCATATTCCCTCCCCTTCCCCCTGATCCCCAGCCCACCCACTTCCATACCTGGTCTTGGCATTCCCTATACTGGGGCATAGAGTCTTCACCGGATCAAGGGCCTCTCCTCCCATTGATGACCGACTAGGCCATCCTCTGCTACAAATATAGCTAGAGACACAAGTTCCACCATGTGTTTCCTTTGATTGGTGGTATAGATCCAAGGAGCTCTGAGGGTACTGGTTAGTTAATATTAATGTTCCTTCTATGGGGATTCAGTCCCCTTTAGCTCCCTGGGTAATTCTCTGGCTCCTTCATTGGGGACCTGTGCTCCGTCCAATAGATGACTGTGAGCATCTATTTCTGTATTTGCCAGGCACTGGCAGAGCCTCACAGGATACAGCTATATCAGGCTCCTGTCATTGTCTACATTTATGTTTATGTTAGGGTGTCAGATCCCCTGGAACGATAGTTACATACAATTATCAGCTGCCATATGTGTGCTGGGAATTAAATCCAGGTTCTCTGAAAAAGCAGCCAATACTCTTAACGACTTAGTTATCTCTCCAGCCCCAAATTACTACTTTCTTCAAGTACAGTTATTTTTGAGAAGTCCAACCCAGAGGGCCTTGTAATATCCTACAGGTGAAATCAGTCAGGGTCTGCCTTTTGCAGCCTCCAGCTCTGTGCAGATGGGTTTGATTAGCCCGAGTAGCCCAGGTCTCCTCAAGATCTTGTCCACAATTCCTATGTGGTGACTTGTTTCTCTGTGTTTCTCATGTATATATTTGTCTTGAAAACCTGTTTCTGGGAATCAGGGTCATACTACAACTCACATTATGTTCAATTGGTTATATTTGGCTCTGTTGTTAACAAAGAAAAATATACATGAGACAAAGCCTGTTATCTTTTTATGCATCCTATGCTTGTTCTTAGGTGACTCCTGTCTACCGCTAAGCTATTGTGATACCAACTGTTCTGATCTGTTGTTTTACCTTACCACTCAGCTCTCCCTAAAGTTTACACTGAATAAAAAGATAATATTCAAGGGGGCTATGGAGACGGACCAGCACTGGTTAACAGCACTGGCTGCTCTTCCAGAGGACCTGGATTCAGTTTCCAGCACCCACATGGCAGCTCACAACGGTCTGTAACTGCTGTTCCAGGGGATCTGACACCTTCCCCCCAAAAGGTGACATTCAAAATGTTCAATGAGTGACAATTTTTCCAAATATGATTATATTTTGTCTTTGCAGCAGTTCTATAGAGCAATTGGGACAAACTCAATCAGTCCCCATTGAGATATAGAATAACCCCTCACAATGATTAATGACTTTTTAAAAGTTTCTTGCCACGCAAAAGTACAAAAAATCTGGACCCCAACACCCTTGAGTCACAAACCAATTAGCTAATCCCAGATCATAAATCAGTGAACATGGATCACCTAGGATTTTGACTGCATTTCTGAGAGAAGGTAGGTGAGCCTTCATTAAACATTGACTTGTAGATGGTCCAGGAAAATAAAGGACCTGGAACAGGCAAGTTATGGTTCCTGGTATAGACTTAGAAGTGAGCCTTGTGCTATAGTGCCAGTATTGAGGACTGACTATCTTTATTTTTGTTTCACTACACTTGCAAGACCGAATCATTTGGAACACACCATTCAGCATAAAGTTAGAATTATGGTGAAGAATTTACTCAGAGTAGAAGGATGACAATATGAATGTTTGAAGACAATCCATTTGTCTAACTCCCAGATGATTTATGTGGTCTTATAAAACTATATGATTAAATGAGAAATATGAAACAGATGCCTAAATAATAAGGACAAATGAATATGCCAGTGGCCATATACACACCCAGCAATCTCAGGAATGTATATGCTACCAACCATTAGAGAAAATGGTTTAGGTGATTCAAGCAGACCAAAAGTTAAAACAAAGAAATAAAGGAGGGAAGGAAGGAAGGAAGGAAGGAAGGAAGGAAGGAAGGAAGGAAGGAAGGAAGGAAGGAAGAAAGACATTCTTTGAGCACCTAACTAAAGAAAAATAAAAAAGAGGTCAGATTATATGATGTAATAATTTTGTTTAATATAATTTCTACATTTATATCCATCTCAGGACTGACATTAGTTACTTGAAATCATTCTGTCTCAGTTAGCATTAACTATCAACACAATACAGCTTAGATTCTCCTGAAAAGGGAGTCTTAGCAAGCAAGAGAGGGCCAGAAAGCAGCATTTCTCCATCGTTCCTGCCTTGAGTTTTTGTTCCATCCCTCAGTGATGGGCTGTAACCTGGGAATATAATCCAATAAACCATTTCCTCCCCCAGATGTCTTGGTTATGGTGTTTTTCCTAACAACAGGATGAAACTGGAGCACACAACAATATATCCCCTTCATCTCTGGCCTCCATTATAACTGTTAGTGACATAGCCCATTTCTTTTCTTTGTCCCTAAACCCAACATACACAGCACTGAAGACCATGACGACTCTAGAATGAATATCTGAGCCCAAGCTTCACTGCCTACAAACTCTGTAAAGTGAACATATTTCTTAAAGTCATAAAAAGAAAATGAAACTTTATCAACTTGTTATTAAAAGCATAAGTATATAGTAAGTCCTTTGCGAATTGCACTATTAAAATTTTAGCAATTATCTGCTGACATTAAATATTTTCATGTTATTAAACCATATAAAGTCTAGCTTGCATGGTCTCTTTCTGGTACCAATTGTCTTAGTTAGAGTTTTATTGCTGTGAAGAGACACCATGACTTCCACTCTTATAAAGAAAAATATTTAATTGGGGCTTGCTTGCAGTTCAGAGGTTTAGTCCATTATCAAATCATCATGGTGGTAAGTATGGTGGCATACAGGCAGATATGGTGATGGAGAAGGATCTGGACTTGGCTGGTGCTTCTGAGATCTCAAAGCCAACTTCCTTAAAAAACAAAACGAAACAAAACAGAAACCCACACATGCTCCAACTTCCTAATAGTGCCACTTCCCATGGACTTAGGGGGACTACCACAAAAGTCTAGCTCACATGGTCTCTTTCTGCATGAAAAAAAGAAGACCCACATCAGCGGAAGCACAGGAAGAGAGTGTACAAGCTCATGTGATTGACACTAGTTGCTAGATAACTTCACAGAGACGGGCTAGTGGACCAACAACAGAAAGCTGAAGTCATCTTAGCTCTGTGAGAGGCAGAGAATTGTGATCTCTAAGTTAGAGTTAAATTTCCATACCTATATATGGTTTGGTTTTCCTGTCTAGAAAATAAAATGACAACTTTCAAAATGATTTTTTAGAGGCCTAGATGAAGCAGAATGAATTACATTGCTACATCGAGGAACATTATTAAGTGAATATTGATTCATCTTAAAGTGGACAAACATCTTTTTTGTACCAGAAAAGTATCTTGTAAAAAGCAATCAGCTAAATTCTCTCATGTATGAGATGGTAAAAATGAAATTCAGAAATGTTCATTTCTTAGAAAAGTAGACAGAAGGAAATTATTTGAGGAACTGGATGAGGTCATTGGAAATGGATTTTAACCTCTTAAAGTAAATTTCCTGAGGAAACAGTTTCTTGAGGGTGGTGTCAATTTAAATAGAAATATCTTTTAGCTGAATTTACATTATGAACCACATAGTACATCATCTCCTGTGTATAAATATGGAACCTTGTTTACAGAGAGAGCCACATGATCAGAAATTCCCACACCATCATCATTGCTATGAGCTGAATATTGAGTCTAAGAGTAAGTTTCGAAATGTCATGGTTTCAAGACAAATACTCTCCACTGCTGGTGCTAAACATCTACAGCTAAGCTTTGGGCAAGCTTGCGGTGATTTTCTACCATCCCATTCTTATTGTGAAAGCCACACCAATCACATGCAAATGAACTTCTGGATACTTAGTTCCGGTCTGTGGCTAAGAGAGGATGCTCCACACAGATGAGCTTTCTACTGACTTCTCCAGGGTTGAGTTTGCATGCATCCTTAGATAGCTATAGTAAAAATAATTTATATTGGACTCAATACAAAGAATGAATTTAGGCACCTGAGAACCAAATAACCCTATTAAAAATGGGGAACAGTGCTAAACAGAGAATTCTCAACTGAGGAAACTTGAATGGCTGAGAAGCACCTAAAGTAATGTTCAACATCCTTAGTCATCAGGGAAATGCAAATCAAAACAACCCTGAGATTCTACCTCACACTAGTCAGAATAGTTAAGATAAAAAACTCAGGTGATAGCAGATGCTGGCGAGGATATGGAGAAAGAGGAACACTCCTCCATTGCTGGTGGGATTGTAAGCTGGTTCAACCCCTCTGGAAGTCAGTCTGGCAGTTCCTCAGAAAATTTGATATAGTACTACCTGAGGACCCAACTATAACACCCCCAGTCATATACCCAGAAGATGCTCCAACATATAATAAGGACACATGTCCTAGTATGTTCATAGATGCCATGTTTATAATAGCAAGAAGCTGGAAACAACCCAGATGTCCCTCAACAGAGGAATGGATACAGAAAATGTGGTACATTTACACAATGGAATACTACTCAGCTATTAAAAATAATGACTTCATGAAATTTGCAGGCAAATGTATGGAACTTGAAAATATCATCCTGAGTGAGGTAACTCAGTCACAAAAGAACACACATGGTATGTACTCACTGATAAGTGGATATTAGTCCAAAAGTTCAGAATACCCAAGATTCAATTCACAGACCATATGAAGCCTAAGAAGAAGGAAGACCAAAAAATTGTAGATGCTTCAGTGCTTCTCAGAAGGGTGAACACAATACTCACAGGAGGAAATATGGAAACAAAGTATGGAGCAGAGACTGAAGGAAAGGCCATCCAGAGACTGCCCTATCTGGGGATCCACCCCATAAACAGCCACCAAACCCAGATATTGTGGATGTCTGGAAGTGCTTGCTGACAGGAGCCTGATATGGCTGTTTCCTGAGAGGCTCTACCCTTGCCTGACAGATACAGAAGCAGATGCTTTCAGCCAACCATTGGACTGAAGAGTCCCCGATGGAGGAATTGGAGAAGGGAATGAGGAGGTTTGCCGCAGCCCCATGGAGGGAGCAACAGTGTCAATAAGCCAGACCCCCCCTCTCCCTGGAGCTCCTGGAGACTGGACCACCAACCAAAAAATACATATGGAGGGACCCATGACACTGACCACTTATGTGTCAGAGGAAGCCCTTGGGCTTGAGGGTTTTCCATGTGCCAGTGTAGGGGAATGTCAGGACAGGAAGATGGGAGTGGGTAGGGGAGCACTCTCATAGGGGGAGGGGGAGGAGGGATGGAATAGAGGGTTTCCAAAGGGTAGAACTGGAAAGGGGAAAACATTTGAAATAATAAATAAATAAATAAATAAATAAATAAATAAATAAATAAATGCTGGGCATTTTTTTCTACCTTATTTGAAAGATTAGGCCTATGTCCTGTCCTCTTAAATTTGGGTGGAATCTGTAAATATTTTGACTACAAGAGTAAGCAAAAGCAAAGCAGTGCCTAAGGCCAGCAGCCTTCCAGTAGGTTGCTTTAGAAGTGCTTCCTGTCCTTGGGAGACGTCAGACTTTGCTGAAATCACACACCATGAGGAAATCAAGCTGGTGAGGAATGAGGCAGCTGCATCCTTTCCAGCTAGGTTGTCAAACATGTGACTGAAGAAGCCAGACATGAGTCTAACCATCTAACTGTGATCATGTGAGCCAGAACTCACAGCTGGAAAGCATCAGCCACATAAACATAAGTGATGAATTTGGAGGGGGCATTTCATTGTTATCATTTCATTGTTATCATTTCATTGTTATGTAGTAAGAGCCTGACTTGAGCATTGGGAAGCCAGGTCAGTCCTGCTCTGCATACCTAGTGCGGTCTTGTTTACCTATTGAGCTGTGGAGGGGATGCTGTGGGCTCATTGGGACATTTTCTAGCCAGTGAGTTATGTCTTTATTTTTATTTTTATTTTTATTTTTGAAATTGTCACTGTTTTCTTTTCCAATCTTTGAGTGTATGATGTCTGTGTGTGCATGTGTGGGGGGCATGCATTTGGAAGTCAGAGGACAACTTCAGGTCTTGGGCCCCATCTTCTATCTACTTTGAGACAAGGCCTTTTGTTCAACAATGCATACATCAGGCTGTCTGGTCCTCAAGCTTCCAAGGATTCCCCTGTGTACCTCCAGCCTTGTCCTAAAAGCCTGAGGATTATGGACTCACACAAATGTGTCCAGCTTTACACAGATTCTTGAGATCTGAGCTTCCATCCTCCCTCTTGGGTAGGAAGCAGTCAGTCACCAAGCCACGTCCCCAGCCCTTATTTGTTGTTTGGATTTGAGTCTTGCTCTGTACTGTACCTCAGACTGATCTTGAGCTCTCAATCCTCCTGCCTTATCTGAGTGCTGGGATAACCACCTTGCTCTGCCAGACCTTGCCACGGACCACCCCAGTCAGATATGGGGGTCCCTGGAATGAGGGTCCTCAAAGCTAGGTGGGTAAGGATTCAGCGGGGACAAACAGAAACAAACACAGGGGCGGTTTGAATCTGAGTGTATTTTGCAGCTTTCAAGCAGGAGGTTTTATACATTAAAAACCAAAGATTATATTTTTTAGAAACTGTATCCAGTGAAACGATCACAAATACCAACAAAATCATTTGGCACAGTAAAGCACAAAAATAATCCAAGCATCACAACTCTGAAACTATGTATTTAATGAATCACAAACAGAACAGGTAACATCATTATAAATCATCAAAATATAATAATTCTAAAAGGATGTATTCAATGTGGGCAGTTATCCAAGGCAAGTGGCATATTTCTAAAAGCAGGCTAATAAATCTTTATGGTCAGTAGTCTTAACCACTGAACTAACTCTCCAGCCCCATGGTCAATTATTATTTAACCTCTAATGCCTGATTTTTAATAAATCTTTAATGCATAAATTTAAACAATTTTAATTCTTTCTAATTAAGGCTTTCTTTACCATATACCAAAACCCACCTCCCATGACACACATGTAGCCATAAGAGATTTTATTGTTGGGAAAGTTTTTATCTATCAAAATAGTTTTCTAAGTGATTTAAAAAGTAAAGTGTTGCTTTCCCCAGGGGATAAGGTCATGTTAGTGGCTCCATCTCTAAGGATGGTTTCTTACCCATTATTCTCGCTTAAGATCTTGGCCTAGGCTACCAGGAACATGTTAATAAGAAAAGGAATAAGAGAAAACAAAACAGATAGATTGCCATGAGAACTACAGCTCAATATTTTTTCTTCAGCGAAGAGTTCCACAACTGGTTCCAGGAGGCAGTTTTGAGGTCAATTGTCTCAGTCTGTGGAAATTGTCACAGAGATCCTACTGGAGGTGGTGTGGCAAGATCTGGTTCTTTATTTTTAACTTATAACCTTATAACTTATAAGCTTCAAAACAGATTTGGTGCTGAGATCAAATGATCACTGACTAAATATGTTAAACAAATCATTAAGCACTTAAAGTGGAGAGCTTCAATGCAGTTGATTTGTGTATTAGATAAAATTTCACACTCTCAGCTTGAAAAGTTGGCTGCTTCATTTATTTTCTCAAAATTTATACTTAAAAACTCCCCTTTCTACACTCTACAGAACATCTCCTTGGAATTTCCCAGATACAGTCTGTCATCCAGAATTTCCAAACCATGGCTCATATAAGTTCTTGGGACATTCTTCCTCTCTAGACTGTGGTCTGACAACCACCACTCATCCTCCATTTTAAATATCACTTCCTCCCTAGGCTCACATACAATCCACCCATCCATACAACCACCAATTGAGCACACACATCATGGACCTCTTGTGTGCCTCACAAGAGGCAAGCAAATAATGGCTGAGCATAGTAAGCAACTTAAAGAAATAGCCCTTGGATGGAGAAATGGTTACCGTAGAACATGGTTAATATTTGGGAAGCACTGGGCAAAAGTTTCCTCAGATCCAGGAGTGTAAAGAGGAAGTCTCCATGATTATGTAATTGTTGTAGTTGAGGGAAGAGGGATTCTTGTAATTGAGTTGCAGATTTCCAGTAATAAAGTGCTATGAGGAAAGGTCAGCACCCTACTCCAATTCCTTGCCCACTACTCCCAGCTCTTGTGGTTCCCATTGCTGAAGTCCCATTGTCTCTATCAGAATTGCTTCTTTCCTAGTAGCAGGTATGGTGTAGATTCCACTGGACCAATCGCCCAGAAGCAAAACTGGCCTCTAGACCTGGCTTTCAGTAGCCTGAGTAGCAGATGCATACAGAACAAGCTTCTGACAGTAGATGGCTCTAAAGCCTTTCCTGTCTGAAATGCAATGGACTATAGACTAATATTATCCAACATGTGATCTTTGCTGGCCCATAAATTACTTGCTACTATCCTATAATGGGATTTATACAAAACCAGAGAACAAGTACTTTAAAACAAGTACTTATAGTAATCTGGCAGGGTGATGTATATCCACTGAATATAATTATTTAAAAACAGGGCTGGGAACTCTAGTTCAGGTGATAGAGTATGCACAAAGTCCCCAGGACATCTCTCCAGTGAAGCCAGTTGTCATGGAACACACCTGTTATCCGAATACTCAGAGTCGAAGTAGAAAAATCAGAACTTCAAAGTCATTCTCAGCTACATAGTTCAAGGCCAGCTTGGAGTACATAACAATTATGAAAACTATAAGGTATAATATACATTTACAAGGTCCAGGCCATAGTATTTGGCAATCTTAGAAAATATTCTATTATGCTATATTCTATATTTTGGTGTGTTTAAAGTTTTGTACTTAACTCAATTTCTATCCTAGTTTGTATTACCATCCTAAAAACATCTTCTTAGACCTAGAATATCTTCTTGAATCCTAAACAACTTAAGCTTATAGTTAGACTATGATGATTTAGTTTTAAACTTCAATAGATACATAAGAAGGAATAAATATGACCTGCGTATGCAGGAAGTGAGGGAAATTAGCTTTCAAAAATTATACAAATGATAGAGATAGCTGATTACCTGGACAGTCCTCAATATTTTATATAACACACTTCCTCCATGTGCCCATTTGTCCTTTCTGAACAGCATTCTGCCTGCAGATGAAGTTAGGCCATTTTCTTTGTTCTGTGACTAGCTTCCCACAAGTGAAGCCATCTCCAAATGGAGGTCCTGCAATGCTCATCATCTTCTTCCAAGTCGAATGAGATGCTGTCAGGAGCTGACCTGTCTCAATGTCAACAAAGCTTTAAATGAATAAAACCATCTTTAAATTTCATATTCTGTGAGTTTCTGAGGTTTTTGAAGACCATCTATCTAGTCATAGCATATCTGAACAAGCAAACATTTCCTGTCTCCAGCTACCTACTATCAGTACAACCTAGGATGTATATTTCGGTGATAATTTCAGACTAGTATCTAACATGATCATGAGTTTGGTTGACTGAATCTTAACTTGCATTACTTAATTATCCTAAATAGTTTGTAATAAAAGCTCTTAAAAGAACTAAAAGGTTCGTTTCCATCTGCACCAGCTGTGTGCCATCTTGGGCGTAAACTCGGCAGAAGGCCCCAAGGTTCCTAGAGGACTCTCCAAGATGCAGGTATCCTATCACACCCAGGATCTTGAGATCACTGGTGAGTGGAATGCAACATCTGTTCCAAAAAACCCAGTGGGTCTTGTGCTAGCAGGAACAGGGACAAGGGAAACCCACCCAACCAGTGGCTGGGGTTTGTTCCTGTTGGTGCCAGCCCTGGGCCATCTTGGGTGGGAACTCTGCAGGCCCTAGCACACTCAGGATCTTGGGATCACTGAGATCAGTCTACACAGGAAAGCACGTTGGTGGCAGAAGCAACAGAGCTTCTTGGACAGGGTCCCTTCGGGCCTTCATCCTCAGCCAGGATGCAGAGCTGAGACCCAGGCCCCTGGGCACTTTAACTGCCAGAGGAGAGTCAGCCTTCAGGGAGGGCTCTGATTCCAGGACTCAGGAGGTAGATCTGAGCTCCAGACTTCTGTGCACCTTCCCTGCAAGAAGAGAGCTTGCCTGCAGAGAGTGCTCTGACCACTGGGACTCCGGAGATAGCTGGACTCCCAGGAGTGCTGGCAGAGGCTAAAGAATCACAGGAGGAACAAGCTCCAGCCAGAGACAGCTAGAACACCTAACACCAGAGATTACCAGGTGGTGAAAGTAAAAAGTAAGAATCTTACTAACAGAAACCAAGACCACTCACCATCATCAGAACACAGCACTCCCACCACAGTGAGTCCTGGAAACCCCAGCACACCTGAAAAGCAAGATTCAGATTTAAAATCATATCTCATGATGCTGGCAGAGGATTTTAAGAAGACATTAATACCTCACTTAAAGAAATACAGGAGAACACTGGTAAACAGATAGAAGTCCTTAAAGAATTACAGGAAAACACTGCTAAACAGGTATAAGTCCTTAAAGAGGAAGCATAAAATCCCATAAAGAACTACAGGAAAACACAGCCAAACAGGTGATGGAATTGAACAAAACCATCCAAGATCTAAAAATGAAAGTAGAAGCAATGAAGAAAACCCAAAGGGAGACAACTCTGGAGATAGAAATCCTAGGGAAGAAATCAGGAACCATAGATATGAGCATCAGCAACAGAATACAAGAGATGGAAGAGAGAATCTCAGGTGCAGAAGATTCCATAGAAAACATGGACATAACAATCAAAGAAAATGCAAAATGCAAGAAGATCCTAACCCAAAACATCCAGGAAATCCAGGACATTTATAAGAAGACCAAACCTAAGGATAATAGGTATAGATGAGAATCAAGATTTTCAACTTAAAGGGCCAGTAAATATCTTCAACAAAATTATAGAAGAAAACTTCCCTAACCTAAAGAGAGAGATGCCCATGAACATATAAGAAGCCTACAGAACTCCAAATACACTGGACCAGAAAAGAAATTCCTCCTGACACATAATAATCAGAACAAGAAATGCACTAAATAAAGATAGAATATTAAAAGCAGTAAGGGAAAAAAGTCAAGTAACATATAAAGGCAGGCCTATCAGAATTACACCAAACTTCTCACCTGAGACTATGAAAGCCAGAAGATCCTGGACAGATGTTATTCAGAACCTAAGAGAACACAAATGCCAACCCAGGTTACTATATCCAGCAAAACTCTCAATTAACATAGATGGAGAAATCAAAGTATTCCATGATAAAACCAAATTCACACAATATCTTTCCACGAATCCAGCCTTTCAAAGGATAATAAAGGGAAACCTCCAACACCAGGCGGGAGAATCACATGCACATAATGCCACCTACAACAAAGGACATAACAGGAACTAACAATCATCTGTCTATAATATCTCTCATTATCAACAGACTCAATTCCACAATAAAAAGACATAAGACAGACTGGATATGCAAGCAAGATCCAGCATTTTGCTGCATGCAAGAAACACATCTCAATAACAAAGACAGGCACTACTTCGGAGCAAAAGGTAGGAAAGTATTCCCAGCAAATGGTCCAGGAAATAAACTGGAGTTGCTGTCCTAATATCCAATAAAATAGACTTTCAACCACAAGTTATCAAGTGAGATGAGAAAGGACACTTGATATTCATCAAAGAAAAAATCCATCAAGAGAAGGTCTCAATTCTGAACATCTATGCCTCAAGTGTAAGGGCAACCCACATTCATAAAAAAAATGCTACTAAAGCTCAAAGCATACATTACACCTCACACAATAATAGTGGGAGACTTAAACACCTCACTTTCACTAATGGACAGGTCATTGAAACAGAAACTAAACAGAGACACAATGAAAATATAGAGATTATGAACCAAATGAATTTAACAGATATTTACAGAACATTTTACCCTAAAACAAACGAGTACACCTTCTTCTCAACACCTCATGGTACCTTCTCCAAAACTGACCATGTAATCAGTTACAAAACAAGCCTTAATTGATCCAAGAAGATTGAAATAATACCATGCAGCTTATCAGATAACCACAGACTAAGGGTGGTCTTCAAAAACAACAAAATCAACAGAGATTTCACATACCTATGGAAATTGAACAACTCTCTCCTCAATGATAACTTGGTCAGGGAAGAAATAAAGAAATTAAAGACTTCCTGGAATTCAATGAAAATGATGACACAGTGTATCCAAGCTTATGGGACACAATGAAAATAGGGTTAGGAAAAAATTCATACCACTAAGTGTCCTGGTAAATAAATTGGAAAGATATTACACTAGCAACTTAACAGCACACATGAGAGCTTTAGAACAAAAACAAGCAAACATACCCAAGAGGAATAGAAGGCAGGAGATAATCAAACTCAGGGTTGAACAAACCAAATACAAACAAAGAATGATACAAAGAAATCAACAAAACCAAAATCTGGTTATTTGACAAATCAGCAAAATAGATAAAACCCTAGCCAAACTAATTAAAGGGCCCAGAGATAGTATCCAAATTAACAAAATCAGAAATGAAAATGGAGATATAACAACAGAAACTGAGGAAATTTTAAAAATCATCGGATCCTACTACATGAGTATATACTCAACCAAACTGGAAAATCTAGATCAAGTGGATGATTTTCTAGACAGATACAACGTACCAAAGTTAAATCATTAGCAGGTAAACTATTTAAACATACCCATATGCCCTAAGGAAATAGAAGAAGTCATTAAAACCTACCCCCCCCCCAAAAAAAAGCTGAGGGCCAGATGGCTTTAGTGAAGAATTCTACCAGACCTTCAAAGAAGAGCTATTACCAATATTCCTCAAACTATTCCATAAAATACAAACAGAGGGAACACTACTTAACTCATTCTATGAAGACACGATTACTCTGATATCTAGGACTCAACCAAAAAAGAGAACCTCAGACCAATTTCACTTATGAATATTGATGAAAAAATACTCAATAAAATTCTTGCAAACTGAATCCAAGAACACATCAGAACCATCATTCCCCATGATCAAGTGGGTTTCATCCCAGAGATGCAAGGTTGGTTCAATATATGAAAACCCATTAATGTAATCTACTATATAAACAAAGGGAAAAAATGATCATCTCCTTAGATGCAGAAAAAGCATTTGGCAAAATTCAACACTTTTCATGTTCAAAGTATTGGAGATATCAGGAAGTCAAGGCCTACACCTAAACATAATAAAAACAATATAGAGGAAATCAACAGCCAATATAAAATTAAATGAAGAGATACTTAAAGCAATCACAAAATCAGGGATAAGACAAGGATGCCCACACTTCCAGTATCTATTCAATATAGTACTCGAAGTTCTAGGTAGAGCACAAGACAACGAAAGGAGATCAAAGGGATACAAATTGGCAAAGAAGAAGTCAAGGTATCATTATTTGCAGTGATAATATACATGAGCAACTCTCAAAATTCTACCAGAGAACGTCTCCAGCTAATAAACAACTTCAGCAAAGTGGCCAGATATAAAATAACTCAAATTATTCAGTAGCCTTCCTTCATACAAATGATAAATGGATTGAGAAATGAATTAGAGAAACAACACCCTTCACATTAGTCACAAATATAAAATGTCTTGGGCAATTCTAACCAAACAAGGGAAAGATCTATATGACAATAACTTCAAGTCTCTCAAGAAAGAAATCAAAGAAGACCTCAGAAAATGGAGAGACCACCCATGCTCATGGCTTGGTAGAATTAACATAGTAAAAATGGCCATCCTACTAAAAGCAATCTACAGATTCAATACAATTCCCATCAAAATCCCAACAATTCTTCAAAGACATGGAACGAGCTATTCTCAAATTCATGTGGAAAAACAAAAAAATCCAGAATAGCGAAAACAATTCTTAACAATTCTTTTTTTTTTCATTTTTTTCTCTTTATTAGATATTTTCTTCATTTACATTTCACATGTTATCCAGAAATTTTCCCTTACCCTCCCGCATCCCCGCCCTGCTCCCCTACCCACCCCCTCCCACGTAATGGCCCTGGCATTCCCCTGTTCTGGGGCATATAGAGTCTGTATGACCAACGGGCCTCTCCTCCCAATGATGGCCAACTAGGCCATCTTCTTCCATATATGCAGCTAGAGACATGAGCACAGGGGGAACTAGTTAGTTCATGTTATTCTTCCACCTAGAGGGTTGAAGACCCCTTCTGCTCCTTGGGTACTTTCTCTAGCTCCTACCTTGGGAGTCCTGTGTTCCAACTAATAGCTGACTGTGAGCATCCNTGAGGTCAGGCATGGTGATTCCACCAGAGGTTCTTTTATTGTTGAGAAGAGTTTTTGCTAATCTAGGTTTTTTGTTATTCCAGATGAACTTGCTAATTGTCTTTTCTAGATCCTTGAAGAATTGAGTTGGAATTTTGATGGGGATTGCATTGAGTCTGTAGATAGCTTTTGGCAAGATAGCCATTTTTACTATATTAATCCTGCCAATCCATGAGCATGGGAGATCCTTCCATCTTCTGAGATCTTCCTCAATTTCTTTCTTCAGAGACTTGAAGTTCTTGTCATGCAAATCTTTCACTTTCTTCGTAAGAGTCACACCAAGATATTTTATACCGTTAGTGACTATTGTGAAGGGTGATGTTTCCCTGATCTCTTTCTCAGCCAGTTCATCCTTTGTATAGAGAAAGGCCATTGGTTTGTTTGAGTTGATTGTATATCCAGCTACTGCACTAAAGCTGTTTATCAGGTTTAGGAGTTCTCTAGTGGAGTTTTTGGGGTCACTTATATATACTATCATATCATCTGCAAATAGCGATAATTTGAGTTCTTCCTTTCCAATTTGTATCCCCTTGACCTCCTTTTGTTGTCGAATCGCTCTGGCTAGGACTTCAAGTACTATATTGAATAGGTAGGGAGATAGTGGGCAGCCTTGTCTGGTCCCTGATTTTAGTGGGATTGCTTCCAGCTTCTCTCCATTTAGTTTGATGTTGGCCACTGGTTTGCTGTAGATTGCTTAATTCTTAACAATTCTTAAAAGAACTTCTGACAGACTCACCATCTATGACCTCAAGCTATACTACAGAGCAATAGTAATAAAACAACATGATATTGGTATAGAGACAGTCATGTTTATCAGTGAAATAGAACCGAAGACCTAGAAATAAAATCATACACTTATGGACACTTGATCTTTGACAAAGAAGCCAAAAATATACAATGGAAAAAGAAAGCATCTTCAATAAACGGTGCTGGGCTAACTGGCAATCTGTATGTAGAAAAATGAAAATAGATCCGTTTTTGTCACTTTGAACAAAGCTCAAAGCTCAAGTCCAAGTGGATCAAACACTTCAACATAAAACCAGGTACACTGAGTCTAACAGAAGAGAAAGTGGGAAAGAGCTTCTAACTCACTGACACAGGGGAAAGTTTCCTAAATAGAACTCCAGTGGCTCATACTCTAAGATAAAGAATTGATAAATGGGACCTCATGAAAGCTTCTTTAAGGCAAGAGACATAATCAGTAAGACAAATTGGCAACCTACAGATTGGGAAAAAACTTCAATAACCTTACATCTGATAGAAGACTAATATCTAAAATATATAAAGAATTCAGGAAGCTAACCACCAAAAACCCAAACAATCCAATAAAAAAACGGTGGTAGTGGTATAGAATAAAACAGAGAATTCACAGTAGAGGAATCTGGAATGTCTGAGAAGCACTTAAATAAATGTTCAAAGTCCTTAGTGACCAGGAAAATGCAAATCAAAACAACTTGAGATTCCACCTTAAACCAATCATAATGTCTACGATCAAAACTTCAGGTAACAGCACATGTTGGCAAGCATGTGGAGAAAGAGGATCCTCCATTGCTGGTAGGATTGCAAACTAATAGAACCACTTTGGAAATCAGTCTGTAGGTTCCTCAGAACATTGGAAATAGATCTACCTGAAGACCCAGTTATACCACTCTTAAGAATATACCCAAAAGATGCCCCACCAGACCACAGGAGCACATGTTCCATTATGTTCATATTGGCTTTATTTGTGATAGTCAGAAGCTAGAAACAACCCAGATGTCCCACAGGAAAGAATGGATAAAGAAAATGTGCCACCGGGCGTGGTGGCGCACACCTTTAATTCCAGCACTTGGGAGGCAGAGGCAGAGGCAGGCAGATTTCTGAGTTCAAGGCCAACCTGGTCTACAAAATGAGTTCCAGGACATCCAGGGCTATACAGAGAAACCCTGTCTTGAAAAAGAAAGAAAGAAAGAAAAAAGGAAGGAAGAAAGAAAGAAGAAAGAAAGAAAGAAAGAAAGAAAGAAAGAAAATGTGGTTCATTTACACAATGTAATATTGGACTAATCTCTTGGTCCCTAATGGAGGAGTTAGAGAAAGGACTGAAGGAGCTGAAGGGGCTTGCAACCCCATAGAAAGAACAACAATATCAACCAACCAGACATTTGCAGAGCTCCCAGGGACTAAACCACCAACTGTAGAATATACATGGAGGGATCCATGGCTTCAGCCACATATGTAGCAGAGGATGGCCTTGTTGGGCAACAATGGGAGGAGAAGCCCTTGGTCTTGTGAAGGCTTGATGCCCCAGTGTAGGGGAATGCCATGGTAGGGAGGAGAGAGTGGGTGGGTGAGTGAGGAAACACCCTCATCGAAGCAAGTGATGCAATGTAGGAGCTAGAGAAAGTACCCAGAAAGTGAAGGGGTTTGCAGCCTCATAGGAGGAACAACCAGTATCTCCAGAGCTCCCTGGTACTAAAACCACCAACCAAAGGAAACACATGGTGGGACTCATGGTTCTAGATGCATATGTAGCAGAGGATGGCCTAGTCAGTCATCAATGAGAGAAGAGGCCCTTGTTCCTGTGAAGGTTATATGCTCCAGTATAGGGCCAGTGCTAAGGCCAAGAAGCAGGAGTGGGTGGGTTGGGGAACGGGAGCGAGGGGAGGGGGGGAAGAGATAGGGGGTCTCTGGAGGAGAAACTAGGAAAGGGGATAACATTTGAAATGCAAATAAAGAAAATATATAATAATTTAAAAAGAAAAAAAAA